>PVKP010012910.1:0-57014 GCA_004027715.1 Plecturocebus donacophilus
ACGGCACCTGCTTGCCCCGTACCTGGATGCGACGAGCCCCTGAAGAGACACCCTTTCTCCATCCGCTCGAGGCATGGCATCCCCAAGGCCAAATCTGACTCCAGATCTGTGGGGTGTGACACAGAGTGACTGAACACTTCCTGGGGAGCTCGAGGGGCACGTCGCCCACCCAGAGCGCAGCCTCGTCGGCATGCAGCTGGCAGCTCTCCCCCGGGTGCCTGCCCATGCTGCGGGCCTTTGTGCCTTCACTTCCAGCGTCTCTCCGAATAAAAACTCCTCCTCCCGCTCTGAGCGATTCGGCTCTGCCTGCAGCTTGGACATGTCTCTCCCCTGGCAAAACGAGAGCTGGGTAGTTTAGCCAAGCGGCATCCCCTTGAGTCCACTGCAGACCCTTCATTCACCCAGTCACACACAGGGGTTCTGAGTAAGAACAAATGTTCTGCTGCTCAAGCCAGTCTCACAAACACTCGGCCAAGCCTGGAGAGCCTTCTAGGGAGAGTGTAGGTGGACAGCGTCCTGCTGGGGGGCAAGGTGTCTCAAGGGCTGGCCCGCTTGCTGTCTGCTCCTCCTGGCCCCTGGTCAGATGGCAGCCAGAGTCCCCCGGGACCTGCAGCCTCACCCTGGCAGAAGTCTTTTGTCCAGGAGGCAAAAAGCCAGAGATTCTGCAACAGAAATTGAAAGCAAACCAACAAAACACAACACAAAATTCATGGAAAGAAGACGACTGCTAAGCCGCGGCCGCGGGCCCTGGAGACAGCCTCTGGCTCTGAGCCGCTGCGGGATCCGCCGCTTTCTCTGCACGTTGCTCAGTTTCCACCCCGACGCTGGAGCTCACGGAGACTTCGTCCTCGTCCTCTTTCTCAGCAGAGCTGTAGCTGACTGTGGCATTATCACGCCTCCCCACACACCCAGCCCCCTAACTCCAAAATCCTACTGGCTGTAGCAGAGAATGCCTTTGAACCAAGATTCTGCTTTAATCATCATTTACATTGTTTTCTTCCCGAAGGCCCCTCATAGACCCTCCCTGACCCACAAACCTGTTAACATTGTCTTAAGGTGAAATGGCTGTAAAATCAGTATTTAACTAATAAATTTATCTGTATTCCTCTTTCCCTTCTCCTCCCTCAGTGGTCTTCACTGGGAGGTTCAGCGCAGCGGTCCTCTCCCGGGGGATCTGGAGGCCACGGACCCACTGACCCACTCACTGCTGTGTCCTTCAGTTTGGGCCCTTGGCCAAGGCTCCCTGTTTAGGGAGCAGCGGCTCCTGAAAAGAACACTCATCCAGCCCTGCTAATGTGAGACCTTAGATGGGGGTCACCCAGGCTTGAATTTCCTAGAAGAGGGTTGGACCCATCCATAAACAAAATTCCTTGTGGCCCAACAAAAGTTGCTCGGTGTATTTCTTTCTTTATTGAGAGGGTCTTGCTCTGTCGCTCAGGCTGGAGTGCTGTGGGGCCACCATGGACCTACCTGGCTCAAGCGATCCACCTGCCTGTCTCTTGAGTAGCTGGGACCACAGGTACACACCACCATGCTCAGCTAGTTTTTTATTTTGTAGAGATGGGACCACATTTGTTGCTGGCTTTAAATTCCTGGGTTTGAGCAGTTCTCCCGCCTCGGCCTCCCAAAGTGCTAGGATTACAGGGATGGCCACTCCCCACCCCTCACCGCCATCTGGGGGCATTTTTAGAGCTCTCCTCCAGACATCAGGGTCTGGAGCACCAGACTCCATCTATCTGGAAGAAAATGTTCTCTCTAGCCCCATCTGACTTAAAGTGTGTCCTGGAGGGTGGCCCAGACCTCTTGCCATTTGTTGATTTGATCCAAACAGGCTCCTAAAGGGGCAAATGATGCCCCAAATTGAGAAAGAAGCCTGGCACTTCCTCTCCTTTATCCATTTGTCTTCAACTCCTCAGGCCACAAGGTTGCTCAACCACTTCTTAAAAGTATATGGAGTGGGACCGGGCGCGGTGGCTCACCCCTGTAATCCCAGCATTTTGGGAGGCCAAGGCAGGAGGATTGCTTGAGTCTGGGAGGTCGAGACAAGACCCAGCAACATAGGGAGACCCCATCTCTACAAAAAAATACAAAAGTAGCCAGGTACACCCCCGTGATCCCAGCTACTCAGAAGGTTGTGAGAGGATTGCTTCAGCCCAGGAGGTCAAGACTGCAATGAGCTGAGGTCATGCCACTTACACTTCAGCTTGGGTGACAGAGGGAGACTGTTTCAAGCAACAAAACAACAAACAAAACCTCTGGAAGCCCACATCAAGTCATTTAACCATTAATAACTTTTAAAATTTGACTTTTAAATCTTTACAATTTGACTGTTAAACGCTTCAAAGAAAGATGAGCAGTAACAAAATTAACTTGAGCTGTGATTACTCTGTGATTATGTCTGCCTTAACAATAATGAAAGTATAGTCTCTGAATGTACACCAAATATGCTTCTCCATTGCAAGGAGCTGCTGCAGCCTCTGAGGAGCCCACGGCCGCCCACTGTACACCTTTCCTCGGGGACTCCTCAGAGTGGCTTCCAATCTTCTTGCTGGCAGAGTCCCCTTTACCCGCTCCCACCCCTGCCATGGGGCCCATTTTTTGTTTGTTTGTTTTTGTTTTTGAGACAGAGTCTTGCTCTGTCCCCCAGGCTGGAGTGCAGTGGTGCAATCATAGCTCACTGCGGCCGCCACCTCCCAGGCTCAAGTGATCCTCCCATCTCAGCCTCCTGAGTAGCTGGGACCACAGATGTGTGCCAACACCACATTTGGCTAACATTTTGTATTTTCAGTAGAGACAGGGTCTCACTATGTTTCCCAGGCTGGCCTCAAATTCCCGGGCTTAAGTGATCTGCCCACCTCAGCCTCCCAAAGTGTTGGCATTACAGGTGGGAGCCACCACACCCAGCATGGGTCCTATGTTTTAAAATAGTTTTAACTAATCATTTGGGGTTTTTCTCATTTTTTGTAGATCAAAAACAACAGCATGAAAATTATACCTCAATTTAAAAATGAACAAGCCAGACACGGTGGTTCACGCTTGTAATCCCAGTGCTTTGGGAAGCAGAGGCAGGTGGATCACCTGAGGTCAAGCGTTCAAGACAGCCATGGTCAACATGGTAAAACCCCGTCTCTACTTAAAATACAAAAAATTAGCCGGACGTGGTGTCGGGCACCTGTAATCCCAGTTACTTGGGAGGCTGAGGCAGGAGAATTGATTGAACCCAGGAGGCAGAGATTGCAATGAATGAGCCACAATCGCTGCACACCAGCCTGGGTGATAGTGCAAGACTCTGTCCAAAAAAAAAAAAAAAAAGATTGATGTCTTGAGTCTCAAATGGAAAGCAGTGTCTTCATTGTGACCCAATTAATGAGGTTAAACAATGGTTCCAGAATTATGCATCCAACGATCATTGTTCCCCAAAGCAGCCACCGTGGAAACTGAACTTATTTCAGGAGACAAGCTTCTAATGACTGGGAAGTTAGCGTCCCTAAGTTTCAACAGCTGGCCTGAGAGACTGGAACAAAAGAAACTGAACCCTGCTAAGAAAAGGAAGCCCAGACTGAGATACCATGCCTGACTCATTTACAAATCATGTGGGGTCTCGAGACCATCTGGCTCAAACCCTTTTGTCTCGCAGTCAAGGGAACTTGCCCAAAGCCGCAGAGCTGGTGTGAGGAAGAGAAACAGTTACTGACCACCCCGCTTCACTCGGAGGTCCATGGGACTGACCTAGGTACCGCCCTTGCAGTTAATGCGCCTAACACGTGGGGGCGCCCGTGTTCCCCCTTCAGCCTCCACTACGCAGCGAGTTTTCCAGCCTTCAATCTGTAAACAGCCTCGAAATTCTGCTAACAAAAGGTACCTGCTGCTTATTGACCACGACGACATATCAAACGTTGCTACAGCTTTCCATAGTCACAGAAAACACTTCCATATCCCCCCACAGACGTTTTCCACATAAAAAAAAGATGCGGCCCATGAATTTTTAGTCACTTGTTGAAGGTCACAGAGCTAGTAAGGGAAAATCAGGGTTCAAACAACATCTATTTCACTCCAGAATCTGGGCTTTTGCACCCTACTCCTGCGTCTCCTAAACAGTGGAAATCTGCAGGCCGGGAAGTCCTGCCCAGTCTGGGTCTAGACCACAGTCCAAGAGGAAGAGTCATTCAGTGGCTTTCTAGAAGTTGAGGAGAATCCTTGGCTCCAAATTCTCCCAACTTGAAAGTGATGAAAGACCTAGAGGCATTGGGGAACAGGGCTTACTGTCCACGGCCACATACCCCAAAAAGAGGGGAACTGGAAGAGCCCCCGGGACCTCAGCCCCTGCTCCCGAGGTGCCCCTAGAGCCACATGGACCCTCCCGGTGTGCTTCAGAGTCCCCAAACTCTCAGCAGCGATGCAGTCCCTTCCTTACAGGATCCTACTGTCTTTCCCTTTCACTCCGTTCCCTGCACTCTTTGGGGCCGCTGTATTTTAACTTATTTTCATGTGCATTACAACTCTAGCTCTGTTGGAAAAAACAGGGGCACGAAGGAAGGAAGAGCAATTGGTCCCGCGGCTCTTAGATAACTGGGCGCCAGCGCCAGGTGCGGCGGGTCACGCCTGTAATCCCAGCACTTTGGGAAGCCGAGGCAGGCGAATCACGTGGTCAGGAGTTTGAGACCAATCCTGGCCAACATGGTGAAACCCCGTCTCTACTAAAAATAGAAAAAATCAGCTGGGCGTAGTGGCGGGAGCCTGTAATCCCAGCTACTGGGGAGGCTGCGGCAGGAATCACTTGAACCTGTAAGACAGAGGTTGCCATGAGCAGAGATATCGCCACTGCACCCAGCCTGGGCCAGAGAGTGAGACTATGTCTCAGAAAAAAGAAAAAAAAAAAAAAAAAGGAAAGATGGTAACCTATTCTTAACAGTGCTAAGGCCCACTCCAGTGGGGTTGCGGGTTGCCCCAATCCAGGAGGCAGACAAATAATAATTACTAAATGTTTAGTGATTGCCGTACACCAGATCCAGTGCTGAAAACCCAGTGCAGTGACCATACCCAAAGCCTGATGGAGGTGAATCATTTCAAGAAATCCCACAGGGGCCGGGTTCGTGGCTCAGGCCTGTAATCCCCGCACTTTGGGAGGCTGAGGAGGGGGCGGATCACCTGAGGTCAGGAGTTCGAGACCAGACTGCGCAACATGGTGAAACCCCCATCTCTACTAAAACTACAAAAATTAGCTGGGCGTGGTAGCGGGTGCCTGTAATCCCAGCTACTCGGGAGGCTGAGGCAGGAGAATCACTTGCACCCGGGAGGCGGAGGTTCACGTGAGCCAAGAGCACAACACTGTACTCCAGCCTGGGTGACAGAGTGACACTCTGTCTCAAAAAGGAAAGAAAGAGATCAGTGAGGTCGAGGTCATCATTAACAGAGGAAGAAACTGAGCTACAGAAAAGGTGAGTTACGTGCCCAGGCTCTCCCAGCTGAGTGGTGGCATCTGGACCCAGGCAGCCGGGTCTGGGAGCAGGTTTCTAGCTACTCCTCTGTGGAGTCACTCTTCTAGGCTGGCCTTTTCCAAGCCAAATTATTCAGCCTGTTTGTCTTAGAAAGATGATTGCACATGCTTGCACAGCACTTGCATATACTTACAGTTTATGTGTGTTTCCTAGTTAATATCTCATTTTACTCAACATGGATGAATTGAATCATTCACTCAGTTTGTTGAGTATCTACCAACTGCCAAGCACTGTGCTCTAAATCCTTGCTGCTCAAAATGTGGCCCCTAAGGCAGGCGCGGTGTCTCACATCTGTAATCTCAGCACTTCGGGAGGCTGAGGCGGGCAGATCACGAGGTCAGGAGTTCTAGACCAGCCTGGCCAACATGGTAAAACCACGTCTCTACTAAGAATACAAAAATCAGCTGGGCATGGCGGCGTGTGTCTGTAATCCCAGCTACTCAGGAAGCTGAGGCAGAAGAATCGCTTGAACCTGGAAGGTGAAGGTTGCAGTGAGCCAAGATTGCGGCACTGCACTCCAGCCTGGCTGACAGAGAAAGATTCTGTCTCCGGAATGAAAACAATGTGGCCCCTAGACCAACAGCAACAGCATCACCCAGCAGCTTGCTAAAAGGAAACATCTTGGGCCGTGGTATAGACCTTGGAATCTGCATTTAAATAAGCTTCCCAGGAGATTCACAGGCACATTGACGTTTGAAAAGTATGGTTTTGTAATGTTTCTATAATACCATGAAATAGATATTTAATGAATGGAGTCTGAGATACTGTGACTTGCTTGTATCCCCATCACTAATAATGAGCAATACATGCAAAGAGCTCACAACAGTGTTTTGCACATAGTATGTGCTCAATGAATAATATAGTCAATGACAGAGCCAAGCTGTGAACCATCTGATTTTCAACTGCATAGCCTCTTAGCCTCTGAAGAACCCATTTAGGCACCAGGCATTCATTCCACCAGGTGAGGCGAGGATGATGGCTACGGCTTCCCTCCCAGCTCAGCCAGTCTACGGAAAGGGGAGCTAGGGGTCCAGAAGCTACCATTGTGGAGAGCCTGATCCTGTAGCAGGGGTGTCCTGGGGTGGGGATGTTATTCTCCAGAAAAGGCCAGATATAGAAAGAGCGGGACCAGAGGCGCTCCGAGGGATGTCTCCTGTAAACCCTATGTCCTCAAACCTCATCCCCTCTGCCTCCAGGATGCCTTTCTAGGTGAGGACCCTATCTATACCTTAGGCCTCCCCAGGCCTCCCTCCCCTCACCTCCTGCCTTAGCCTCTTCATTAGGTGACCACCGTGGGAAGGCCACTTGCACCCTCCCTCTCAATCAGTAGGACACAAGCATGTCTCTGACCGTGGGCTGGGCTTGTCTCCCTGTGCTGACCAAGTCCTTCCCAAGGGCCCCTCAGCTAGGGTCCGTGGTGACTTCACCCTAGCTGAGTTCCCGAACACCCGCTGGGGACTTCCCCAAACTTCCCTCCTAACTTCCTGGAACTTCCTGGAAAGTGCTGGCTCCCCATCCCCCTTGGAGAACTACAGACAAGAAAACACACTTATTTTTAAACAGCTTATTATTTTATCTTTTATTGTTTGAAATAAAACTTTAACACACAAATATTTTAAGCAAAATTTGCTTACAGTAAACATTCAAGTAATAATATTCAAATAATAGGAAGGAAAAAAAAAAAACCCCACCCATTCAACATTTCATGAGTCTTGACCACCTGTTTCCTTTGCACCATACTTATTAGGCTCGGAGGCCACGCAGAACCCACGGAGAGGCTTGCCACTGCGGGAACGCCCAGGCTGTGCCGTTCGCACAGCCATAGACTTTTCCCTATAACTGTCTCCTTTAGACAAGAAATGATGCAAGAGGGCTGGGCGTGGTGGCTCACGCCTGTAACCCCAGCACTTTGGGAGGCCAAGGCGGGCGGATCACCTCAGCTCAGGAGTTCGAGACCAGCCTAGCCAACATGGTGAAACCCCGTCTCTACTAAAAATACGACAATTAGCCAGGCGTGGTGGCCTGCGTCGGTAATCCCAGCTACTACGGAGGCTGCGGCAGGAGACTCGCTAGAGTCCGGGAGGCAGAGGTTGCAGTGGGCCGAGATCGCGTCACTGCACTCCAGCCTGGGCACATGCTGTCTCGGGAAAAAAAAAAAAGTTCCAGGAGCGTCTCTCCAATGTTAGCCCCAGTCTGCGCCCTTCTTCCACCCCGGCTTTCCCTCCCGAGCCCTGGCCGCAGCCCCGCCTCCGGCGACCCCCGCTCCTGGCGATGATCCCCGCGCCTGCGCGCACCCCCGGACGCAGATCCCCTCCGGGCCGGAGTCCACGCCCACCCGGGGGAGGAGCCCCGTCCCTCCACCTACAGCGGGGTCCCGTAGCGGGACGGAGTCCACGTGGGCCGCGGCGCCGAGAAATCTCCGCCCCGAGCTGGCGCTGCCGTGCGGGCCGCGTAGCCGTGCGGGGCCTGGCCGAGGGGCCGTCACCCGCAGCCGGTGAGTGCAGCCGCCCGCCCCGGGGTTGACTGGCGGCCCGCGGAGGAGTCGGGAGGGGACCCTCCTCCGTCTCGGCTGCCTGCGGAAGTGCGGCCCACGCCTGGAAGCCCCCAGGGACCCTCAGACCCGCGTCTGCGACCCTCTCCCCACACCCCGAGGCAGAGTTGGGAAAGCAGTGGTCTTAGAACCCCCTCGGGCACTCGGAAGAGAACGGGGAGACGCCCCCCCTTCCCCGGCGAGCGCAGCGCCCCCCTCGCGCTCCTGGGCAGCCCCCGCGCAGGGAGGCCCCGAGGGTGGGCACAGCGTCCTCTGCGACTCTGCGAAGCCCCTTCCGCGTCTCAACGTTCAAGGCTGTTGTAGAGGCGGCTTGCTTCCCACCTGTCCATCTCCGTAAAAATCCCTGGAGGAAGCATGCCCACGTGTCCAGAAATTTTAAGGACTCGGTGCATTTCACATGAAGGCTTTTCCAGAGGCTTCCCCGTTGGAGAGGATCAGGCTCCCAGCTGGTTAGGGTCAGCAGCGCTTAGCAGGTCTCCCTCCAGCCCGGCGGTTTTGTCAGGATTCCCTGTAAAGTGTCTCGAAAGCCTGATGAGGGGAAATATTACATTTCGTCGAATTGGCACCAGCGAGTGTAAGCAGCACGTTATTGAATGTGCTGCTGATGGAACTGTGAGAATGCTGAGATTGAGCCATCCTCATTTCTGAGATTTAAAAAGTATTCTAAAGTGTTTTTTACAGTCACTGAAATATAGCTACCACGTTCCCGGTATCTACTTGGTTCTTTTCGATTTTCACCGTAACTTAGAGGCTGGTGCAGGAACCGGTGGTTAGGCAGCTGCCCTGGGTGAGGCTCGGGGTCCCCTCTGCCCGAGCAGCTGGAGTGTAGACCGCTCAGACTGCCTCATGTAGGCGGCTCTCAGTTTACTGGGATGATTTGGGGCAGGGAGAGCAGAGGTGGCCTGGTAGCCATGCGTGGGCGTTAAAACAAGCACAGCTGCTTCTTGGTGATCAGGGATGACTATCTGCAGGTAAGCTGGGCGTAACTGCATGGCTGGGCTCTCATTTACGATTCTGAGCCCTGTGCGTGTTGCGGTCATCTCATGCACATCTCCCCCAGGTGAGTGGTTGGTGGTCCTGGATGGCGGGATCTACATCTTTGTCTTTTCGCTCTGGTCCCTTAAAAAGTGAGAAATAGGTCAGCAGCAGTGGGTTGGACTGGCTGCTTTTTGAGAGTGGGAGGAGGGAGGACAGAGAAAGCCAGGACGTGTTAGAGGCTCAAAGTCCAGGCAGAAAGCAAGCAAGGCCAGCTCCCCAGGTGGCACCTGCCGCTCAGGAGTAAAGTGGTTGGTGTGCATGATGTGCTGCCTAGCACACTGTTGGTGCTTAATAAGTGTTTTCTGCATGAAGAAAGGTGAGAGGGGCTACCTTTCCTGCCGAGTTTGCCACACGCTGCCACACTTGGTGCTTCTCTGTGATTTGACTCCCTCCCAGCCATGCTCCCTTTTGGCCATATTGGCTCTTAAAGTTAGTTGACAGCAAAAATGGCTGCATGGAGGTTGCTTGGCACCTGTTAGAGATGTTAGAGATAAACGAGCTAAGTCTGTGGCCTCTTTTGCCCACTGCTACCTACAGGGATGCCGGAAGGGCCGTTGGTGAGGAAATTTCACCGTTTGGTCTCCCCCTTTGTGGGCCAGCAGGTGGTCAAGACAGGGGGCAGCAGCAGGAAGCTACAGCCCGCCAGCCTGCAGTCTCTGTGGCTCCAGGATGCCCAGGTGAGCCCATCTTCTGCTGAAGGTAATGATTCAGTTACCTCCCACCAGGTCCATCCCACAAGACATGGGAATCATGGGAGTTATAATTCAAGATGAGATTTGGGGACAAACCAAACTATATCGTTTTACCGTCGACCCCTCCCCAAAGCTCATATCCTCACATTTCAAAACCTACCATGCCTTCCCATCAGTCCCCCAAAGTCTTAATTCATTTTAGCATTGACTTAAAAGTCCACAGTCCAAAGTGATCTGAGATAGATCACAGGCAAATTCCATCCACCTATGAGCCTGTAAAATCAAAAGCAAGTGAGTTACTTCCTAGATACAGTGGGGGCACAGGCATTGGGTAAATACACCTGTTCCAAATGGGAGATATTGGCTGAAATGAAGGGGCTACAGGATCCATGAAGGTCTGAAATCCAGTGGGGCAGTCAAATCTTAAAGCTCCAAGGTGATATTTGACTCCATGTCTCACATCCAGGGCATGCTGATGCAAGAGGTGGGCTCCTACTGCCTCAGGCAGCTCCACCCCTGTGGCTTTGTAGGGTACAGTCCCTCATCCTGGCTGCTGTCACAGGCTGGTGTTGAGTGTCTGTGGGTTTTCCAGGACATGGTGCCAGCTGTCAGTGGATCTCCCATTCTGGGGTCTGGAGGACAGTGGCCCTCTTCTCACAGCTCTAGCAGGCATTGCCCCCGTGGGAATGCTGCACTGGGGCTCTAACCCCACATTTTTCTTCTGTACTGCCCTAGCAGAGATTCTCAGTGAGGGCTCTGCCCCTGCAGCACACCTCTGCCTGGAAAGCCAGTCATTTCCACGCATCCTCCGAAATCTAGGTGGAGGTTGCCATACCTCAGTTCTGTGCACCCGCAGGCTCAACACCACATGTAAATCATGAAGGCTTGGGGCTTATACCCTCTGAAGCAGCAGCCTGAGTTTTACATTGGCTCCTTTTAGCCACAACCAAGTCCCTAGGCTGCACACAGCAGGTGGGGCTGGACCTGGCCCAGGAAACCATTCTTTCCTTCTAGGCATCTGGGCCCGTGATGTGAGGGGCTGCCAGGAAGGTCTCTGACCTGCCCTGGAGAGATTTTCCTGATTGGCTTTGGTGATTAGCATTCAGCTCCTAGTTATGCAAATTTCTCCAGTCAGCTTGAGTTTCTCCCTAGAAAATGGGTTTTTCTTTTCTACTGCATCATCAGGCTACACATTTTTCAAACATGCTCTGCTTCCTCTTGAGTGCTTTGCCACTTAGAAATTTCTTTCACCAGATACCCTAAATCATGTCTCTCAGGTTCAAAGTTCCATAGATTTCTAGGGCAGGGGACAAATGCCACCAGTCTCTTAGCATAGCAAGAGTCACCTTTACTCCAGTTCCCAAGAAGTTCCTCACCTCCATCTGAGACCACCTCAGCCTATACCTTATTGTCCATATCACTATCAGCATTTCGATCAACGCCATTCAGCAAGTCTCTAGGAAGTTCTAAACTTTCCCACACTTTCCCATCTTGTGATCCCTCCAGACTGCTCCAACCTCTGCCTGTTACCGAGTTCCAGCGTTGCTTCCACATTATCTTTATGGCAGCACCCACTCCCAGTGCCAGTTTACTGTGTTAGGCCGTTCTCAACACTGCTGATAAAGGCATAACCGAGACTGTGATTTATAAAGGGAAGAGGTTTCATGGACTCACAGTTCCACATGGCTGGGGAGTCCTCACAATCATGGTGGAAGGCAAAGGAGAAGCAACGGCACGTCTTACATGGCAATAGGCGAGAGAGAGCACATGCAGGGGAACTGCCCTTCATAAAGCCATCAGATCTCGTGAGACTATCATGGGAATAGTGTGGGAAAAACTCACCCCCATGACTCAGTTATCTCCCACTGGGTCCCCCCAGCAACACATGGGAATTATGGGAGCTAAAATTCAAGATGAGATTTTGGTGGGGACACAGCCAAACCATATCACACATTTTATGGTCAGGGATGTTTAGTCATCAGTTGGTGGACATTCGGATGGTTCCACCTTTTTGACTTCGATGGATAATGCTGCTGTGGGCATTCATGTGCGAGTATTGGTGTGGATGTATGTTTTCATTTCTCTTGGGAATATTTCCTAGAGTGGAATTGCTGGACCACATACCGTGTTTACCTTGTGAATGTCTTCTGTAGTGTTTTCTGAAGCAGCTGTACCATCTTATCGTCTCACCAGCAATGTGTGAGGACCAGTCCTTCCATTTTTAACCTCTTACCACAGCACCTGGGACCTCCCTGTCTCCCGCTCACCTGGGGTCAGGGTGGGTGGGTTCCCTGGGTTCCCTCTTTCTTGGGGCCCCTTCTGCTAAAGCAGATGTCTCTGCTGCGCCTCATCAGTTACCCGTCCTGTGCCCGTTTCCCATTTTCTGTGGGGGGTTTGTGCCTCTGTCTGTTCCTCCTCTTGATCTCGAGGGTTTAGAGCTCTTTGGTTCCTTTAGTGGGTTTGTTGGGAGCAGTGCCAACAACGCACAGCCCAGCTGCTGTGTCTGACCAGGAGCCCTCCTCCCAGTGCGGGGCTTCCACCTGTGCCTTCAGGGCTGTCCCCTCAGCTGGGGACACCCTGTCACCGTGTCTCCTCTGCCCTCCACTCTTCTTGTGAAGCCCAGCCCAGGCAACTGCCACCTTCCCCTCATGCTGTGGGCTGTTGTTCCGTATGCAGCCTCTGCTTCTGCCCACAATTTTCTTTTCTGTTTTTTTGTACAGATGCGGGTCTCACTTTGTTACCCAGGCTGGTCTCGAACTCCTGGGCTAAAGCCGTCCTCTCATGTCGGCCTCCCAGAGTACAGGGATTACAGGCGTGAGCCACTGGGCCTGGCCCACCCACGCTTTTCTCCGTGCTCTGAGAATCTGTTTTCACACATGTCCCCCTCTTGCCCCCACCCCCTTTTTAAATTTTAAAAAAATTATGTTGAAAAACACATAACAAAATTTACTGTCTTCACTATTTTAAAGTATATAGTTCAGTAGTGTTAAGTATATTCATGTTGTCTGACAGTTTGCCTGAACTTTTTAATCTCCCCAAGCTGAAACTCCCCACCTGCTGAACACGAGCTCCCCTCCCTCCCCCAGCCCCTGGCAACCACCTTTCTACGTTCTGTCTCTATGAATTCTACTCTCCCGGATACCTCATATCAGTAGACTCATACAATTTCGAGTGTTTTTGACTGGCTTATTTCACTTAGTATGAAGTTTTCAAAGCTCACCCATGTTATAGATACGTCAGAATTGTCTTCCTTTTCCAGGCTGAGTGATGTTGTAGACCGCATTTTGCTCATCTGTTCATTCATGGGTGGACATTTGGGTTGCTCCCACCGTTTGGCACTTGTGTGTAGTGTCATCTCCCCTTTTAAATGTGAAATTTTTAAAGGGAAGATTGGAGATTGTCGTCATCTATTTTTGCTGCTTTGCGGGAGATTTAAGACTGGGTAATTTATAAACAATAGAAGTCTATTTAGCTCACGGTTCTGGAGCCTGGGAAGTCCACATGGTCTTAGCACCTTGCCATGTCATTTGCACTTGGCGTCACTCCATTCAGGAGGCCAGAGCCCTATGGCCTGATCTCCAAGGTGCCCTGTCTTACCACTGTTCCATTGGGGATTAGGTTTCCAGCACATACTTTTTGGGGAACACATTGAAACCATTGGAGAGCCTTGCTCATCTGTTTGCCATTGGAGCCTAGCGCACTGCCAGGCACAGTGAATAAGCTGGGTTAATGATTAGCAAATTGAAGTGACTGCAATGTCACAGGAACCTAAAAGAGGGACAGCAGAAATGGCTATAGTTGGAGAGGACATCCTGACCTAGACATTTTTGACCTCATAAATGTTTTCATCACGATGGGCATTTGATTATTATTTTCATCAGAATTATATCAACGTTGGTGAATTTATACCAAGAAATATTTTCTGCAGCAAATTCTATAATGCCCACTGGATTCCTTGCTCAGTGTTTTTTTATGTAGGTCAGTTAAACCACTTCTAATACGTGGCAGAAAACAATCTGTGCTCAGATTTACGGATAAGCTATTCTGGAATTATTTAGAAAGGTAATGCTCTTCTGAGTGGAAGATTTCTATGAATCTGTATGCTAATTAACAAGTTAAAGATCATATCAGAACAGTGATCTTTAAACACAGACCTATAGTGGTCAAAAAAGTAAGAGACATTTCCGGTATTAATGCCAGATGTTTTGGTTTATAGTCTTTGAAAGACTGCCTGAATTTCAGACTGTGTAGAACCGACTCATCCTGGAATCTGGGCATACACATGTTGCATATCAGGAGGTGCAGTATGAAAATAAAGTCAAAGCAAGGGCTGGGTATGGTGGCTCACGCCGCTAATCCCAGCACTTTGGGAGGCCAAGGCAGGTGGATCACTTGAGGTCAGGAGTTCTAGATCAGCCTGGTGATCAGCCATGGTGAAACCCTGTCTCTACTAAAAATACAAAAATTAGCTGGGTGTGGTGGTGTGCACCTGTAGTCCCAGCTATTTGGGAGACTGAGACTAGAGGATCGCTTGAACCCAGGAGGTGGAGGTTACAGTGGGCCAATATGGTACCACTACTCTCCAGTCTGGGCGAGACTCCATCTGAAAAACAAACCAAAAAAAAGAAAAACTCAAAGCAGCCAGAACATCCTTTAACACACATCTTCTATATTTATTTTCTTCTACTGAAATCACTTGCAGTGAGATGAGGTGAGTCCTTTGCCTTGTACATTTTACAGTGGTGATTTGAATCACTGATCAATTTTTGTTTCAGTATCTAATTTTTGTTGATTATAGTTTCCTTATCAAGTCTAATATGCTGGCAAAGGGGGTGGTGAGGGGTACCGAATTTTACAATATGTTGTCTTTAGCTGCTCTTTGTATGTGCACATGTCTGTGCATTCCCATGCACTGTTTTTATTTCTGGCATAGAAAATGTATTATGAGGCTGGGCGTGGTGGCTCACGCCTATAATCCCAGCACTTTGGGAGGCCGAGGTGGGCGGATCACGAGGTCAGGAGTTCAAGACCAGTCTGACCGACATAGTGAAACCCCATCTCTACTAAAAATACAAAAAATTAGCCAGGTATGGTGGTATGCGCCTATAGTCCCAGCTGTTTGAGAGGTTGAGGCTCAGGTATGGTGGTATGCGCCTATAGTCCCAGCTGTTTGAGAGCTGGCCCCCCAGAGAGAGGAGGACTGCATGAACCCGGGAGGTGGAGGTTGCAGTGAGCCAAGATCACGCCATTGCACTCCGGGCCGGGCAACAGTGCGAGTCTCTGTAACAAAAAAAAAAGAAAAGAAAATGTATTACTAATGGATTGAAGGAATGACAATTTGTGTTCATTTCTTAGCTACTCCATGAAAAAATTGGGAGCGATTCCCCTCAGATATTCCGGGTGCCCTGCCCTCTAGCGTGGGTCTGTTTCACTGCCCACTAAGCCTTCTGCTTGCTCCCAGCCGCTTTGAAAACCACATGCGAACTGCCCACACCACTAGAGCGATGGAGGAAAAGGCAGAGCCCAAAGACTGCCTTTGGGAAGGCTCCACGGATGGGACGAGAAGGAAGAAATTTGCAATAGGATAGATAGCTGCATTCCCCTGTTCCCCTCTGGGTCTATAAGGCTTAGATCTATGTTCATTTTTTCTAGGTGCATGGAAAGAAATTATTCCTTAAATTTGATACAGATGAAGAAATGGGGCCACCTGGCAACAGCCCACCGCTAGAACCTCCGAAGAAAGACATGCAGAAGGAAGGGGCTGCAGGCCCAAGGCAGGCCCAGGAGCCCAGCGGGCAGAAGACCCCTGATGAGTCATCGCGGTCTGCAGAGCTGGTCCCCTGGGGAGAGGGTGACCCGCAGGCCTGGGAGCCCAGTGGGCGGAAGGCCCCTGATGGATCATCGCGGTCTGCAGAGCTGGTCCCCCAGGGAGAGGGTGACCCGCAGGCCTGGGAGCCTAGTGGGCGGAAGACCCCTGACGGGTCGTCAAGGTCTGCAGAGCTGGCCCCCCAGGGAGAGGGTGACTCGAAGTGTTTGCCAGGAGCTGCCCCTGCAGGAGGGGCTGGGAGGTGGCTGCGTGTCTGTTTTGGTTTGTTTGGCAGCATTTGGGTGAACGAGTTCTCCAGAGCCAAGAAAGCCAACAAGAGGGGTGACTGGAGGGACCCTGCCCCCAGGTAAGGGTGTGGCCATCTGATTCTCATGGGCTCTGATAGTCATGGGTCCCTGCTTGGCAGGGTTTGGGACTTAGGCAGCGGGGACACACTGAGGACGTCCCATCTGCTCCCCAGGATTCTGCCGTGTTGGGAAGAGAGGCCACCTCTGTATCTACCAGTGATAGGAAGTGGACTGTGGTCTGGCCAGGAGAGGGTCGCACAACCAGCAGTGACTGGGAGAAGGGTAGAACTTTCCCAGTGAATGTGGCACTTGAGGGGGAAACGTCCCTGAAGAACATTTTATTGCCTGACTAGCGTGCTTTGAATTTAGGGACAGGATTTCCCAGTTGTTTTTTTTTAAGTATATCGCTTGTGTGTCTGTTTTTTATTGAGATATAATTAACATACAATAGGATGCAGATCTTCAGTGTTCAGTTTGATGAGTTTTTTTTGTTTCTTTTTTGAGGTGGAGTCTTGCTCTGTTGCCCAGGCTGGAGTGCCGTGGCACAGTCTCACCTCATTGAAACTTCTGCCTCCCAGATTCAAGCAATTTTCCTGCCTTAGCTTCCTGAGGAGCTGGGACTGGCTAAGTTTTGTATTTTTAGTAGAGACAGGGTTTCATCATGTTGCCCAGGCTGGTCTGGAACTCATGACCTCAAGTGATCCTCTTGCCTCTGCCTCCCAAAGTGCTGGGAATGCAGGCGTGAGCCACCGTGCCCACCCCCGTTTTTAATGTGTGAATGTTGAGATCAGCATTTTGTGCATAAAACTCTAGGATTAGGATTATGTCCTTAGTGTCAATGCCCTGAGGCGTAATTGCTGGTCAAAGGGAATGCACGTTCTTAGGGCTGCACACTTTTATGGCCTTGTGAAGTGCTAGCTGAGCTGAAATCTCATGAACGTTAGGTCTTTTGTGTACCTCTTATCAATGTATTGAAGCTTTTGGACAGAAAGTCTGTTTGTCTTTGTGCCGTGTGTTGCCAGTATTGTTTCAAGTCTGTCCTTTGTCCTTTCACTGTGCTTAGGGTACCTCTAGGCATTTGGAATTTTAAATTTTTATGTCGTCAGTGGTGGGTATTTTTCTTGGTTGTTCGTAGGTTTCCCCTTTTGCTAAAAAAGGCCCCTTCTGCCTCCAGAGAAAGTCACATAAGTTCTATTTTCTGAAGTTTCATAATTTTAAAAAATGTTTAAATCTGTAGTCTGTCTTTTTTTTTTTTTGAGATGGAGTCTTGCTCTGTCACGAGGCTGGTGTGCAGTGGTGTCATCTGGGCCCCTGCACCCTCTGCCTCCCAGGTTAAAGTGATTCTCCCCCCTCAGCCTCCCGAGTAGCTGGGACTACAGGTGCATGCCACTATGTCTAGCTAATTTTTGTATTTTTAGTAGAGATGGGGTTTCACCATATTGGCCAGGATGGTCTCAATCTCTTGACCTCATGATCCACTCACCTTGGCCTCCCAAAGTGCTGGGATTACAGGCGTCAGCCACCGTGCCCGGCCAGAACCGTAGGTAGTCTTTGTGGCACGATGTAGATACCATAGGATGCTATGGGCTGTAAAAATAACTCGGAGTAGCTTCTGTGGTCAGGAGATTTGGGGCTCCCATGACGGGAAGTTCAGAAGGAGGGTGGGCTTTGGGGTTGCAGTTCCGAGGTTCTGGCTTCACGTTCTTAGGATTCTCCTGGCTTTGCACTGTCCACGCATTGGTTCTGTCCTTAGACCAGCAGCAATAGGTTACTGCAGCTGCAGGATTTTATCCACACCAAAAAGATCCAGAAGAGAAGGTCATTTTTAGAAGTTCAGATGAGGAAACTTTTCTTAGAACCCCCAGCAAACCTCTCATCATCAGCAGCCTGCCCTTTGCTGAGTCCTGGGTTAGTCGCCAGTTGGAGGCATTGCAGTGCACTCCACAAAGCAGGCTCACCCCTGGGTTTTCAGATGTATTGCCACAGAGTGAATGTGTATCATGCCTTTATTTTCAAATCTCTTTTTACCTGGTTATGTCTCTTTTCTCGACATGTTTTATGTTGATTTTGCTTTGTCTCTTTTTTCTTTAAGAGGCTGGCCTGAGTTTTGTCTACTTCGTCGCTCTTTGAAATAAATACTATTAGCTTGCCAGGCGTAGTGACCCAAGTCTGTAATCCCAGCACTTTGGGAGGCTGAGGCAGGAGGATCGCTTGAGCCCAGGAGTAAGAGACCAGCCTGGGCAACATAGTGAGACCTGTTTCTACTAAAAATATAAATAAAAGATGAGCCGGGTGTGGTGGTGCATACCTGTAGTCCCAGCTACTTGGAAGGCTAAAGTGGGAGGATATTTTGATCCAGGGAGGTTTGACTGCAATGAGCTGTGATTGTGCCACCACACTCCAGCCTGGGCAACACAGCAAGACCCTATCTCAAAAAAAAATCTAAATAAATAAATAAATAAAATTATATATCCTTTCTATATGGAAAGGGTACATGGAGTATTTGGAGTATTGAAAATACTAGGTTGGGTATGGTTGGCTCATGCCTGTAATCGCAGCACTTTGGTAGGTGGAGGAGGGTGGATCACCTGAGGTCAGGAGTTCCAGACCAGCCTGGCCAACATGATGAAATCCCATCTCTACTAAAAATACAAAAAATTAGTCAGGTGTAGTGGTACACACCTATAATCCTAGCTACTTGGAAGGCTGAGACAAGATAATTGCTTGAACCTGGGAGGCAGAGATTGCAGTGAGCTGAGATCGAGCTACTGCACTCCAGCCTAGGCGACAAGAATGAAACTCCGTCTCAAAAAAAAAAAAAAGAAAATATTATAAGTAAAAAATGATGCATTTCATATGCCTAGCCTAGCAAACATCATGGCTTAGCCTAACCTACCTTATTTGTGCTCAGAACAATTACATTAGCCTACAGTTGGGCAAAATCATCTAACACAAAGCTTGTTTTATAGAATGTTGAATATTTCATATAATTTATTGAGTACTGTACTGAAAGTAAAAGAATGGTTTTAGAGGTATTCAAAGTATGGCTTTTAGTGAGTGTGCACTGATTTTGTACCATTATAGAGTTGAAAATTAAAAGTGAACCACTGTAAGTCAGGGATGTCTGTATGTGTGTATGATCCAACCACAGAGTGTGCTCTGAATGTATTGTGGTAACGACGTGTGCCTGTGACCTGTTCTTTCTTCCCAGGTTGGTCCTGCACTTTGGTGGTGGTGGCTTCCTAGCATTTTATAATTGTCAGATGTCTTGGAGCTCTTCCCCAGCGGTCACACCCACCTGTGACATCCTGTCTGAGAAGTTCCATCGAGGACAAGCCTTGGAAGCTCTAGGCCAAGCTCAGCCTGTCTGCTATACGCTGTTGGACCAGAAATACTTCTCAGGGCTAGGTGTGACTGATGGGAAAGGGGTGGGCCCACAGAGTTGCTTAAGGCAAAGTCGCTCCTGTGGGAGTCACAGGACCTGAGACCCGCCCCCCTCGTGCCAGTGCTGTTGGTCTTGAGGGGCCACTTGCTTAATCTTCATTTTACTTCCCTTGTTTTTAAACTGAGGGCATTAGATCAGGCAGTTTTTAACTTGTCTCAGCTTCAGAGTCCACACTCGAATTGTGTTATCAGTTGTGAGCCTTCTGCCTGCAACGCGGGAGCATTCCCTCCGAAAGGGCTGGGTCATGTCCCTATCCCCTGTGGTGCACAGTGCAGTGCCTGGGTCACAGGGGGTGGCTGAGCCGTGTTGGTAGGGACTGAAGTCGTACAGGCTCTAACAGAGGAATGAGTGCATGTTTTAAGGGATGGATGGATCCCTTAAGTCAGTGCCGGGTCAGAGCACAGAGATGACTCAGTCTATATTAGGCTCTTACAGGACATGAGATAAGAAGCATTTTCCCTCTCTCTGCTGCAGTGGCCCGAGCGGTGAAGTTGTGTGCATTTCAGGTTCCAGAGAAGTGCTAATTCCAAAATATATATATAATGGCTAATTAGCACTCCTTTTTTTTGTTTCCTTTGAGACAGAATCTTGCTCTGTCACTCGGCTGGAGCACCTTGGCTCCAGCTGAGGTTGGATTCTCCTGCCTCAGCTCCCTAGTAGCTGAGATTACAGGCGTGTGCCACTATGCCCGGATAATTTTACATTTTTAGTAGAGATGGGGTTTCACCATGTTGGTCAAGCTGGTCTTGCACTCTCGGCCTCATGATCCACCTTCCTCAGCCTCCCAAAGTACTAGGATTACAGGCGTGAGCCACTGCACTCAGCCCTGCGAGTGTGCCATTCTTCTTACCCACAGCAGGGGAATAATTGTGCCCAAAATAGGCTGCTGAAGCAATCAGGCGAGCTGGTGGTGACAGTCACCTCCATATCCAAGGTGTGACTTTGCCGCCGGCTCACCTCCCCTCCGCTCCCCTCACGAGGGTTGGAGGAGGCCTGGGGGTGCACCAGGCACTAGCCTTGCATTTCCATGTTAGAACTGCCCTCAGGAGCAAAGAGGCATCTGGAAGTGGCTTTTCAGATATATATGGCAAGAGCTAACAACAGTAACAGTAGTAATATGGCCAGTGTGTTGCAAGCAGCTCTGATGTGCCAGGCACACGTTTTTGTCCTTACTGCGATTTCACAGGATAGTTATAGTGGTTTTTCCTTTCTTCAGATGAGGAAACTGAAGCAAAGAACACATTGCTAGTCAGTAGCACAGCTGAGACATGAGGCCAGGTATTCTGTCAACGAATTCAGTAGAGAATGATGTGTGTAATGCGGAGTATGACTGATGCTCTTGGGAAGAGCAGGAACCTCCCTCACCTGCTCACGCGAGACACACCGATGCTCGCTTGGCCTCTGTCACTCTCATCACCTCTCCTTACGGAGGTCGTTGTTGAATGGCCCAGCAAGAACAGACTCAGGTCACCATAGGTTAGGAAAGACTGTGATCAATGCCTGGTGGAGCTTAAAGAGTACTGTTGGGACATTCCAGAGAGAGTTACTGATTCTGAAAGGAGGGTTCGAGGCTGGCTTCACAGCGGATGAGGCAGGAGTAGAAAAATAATAAGATGACACCTCTCCAAACACTTCCTACGTAACAGACATCACGCTCGAGATTTCATTTCATTTTATTTTTTGAGACAGGGTCTCTCTCTGTCCTCCAGGCTGAGTGCAGTGGCACGGTCACAACCCACTGCAGCTTCAACCTCCCCGTTTCAAGCGATCCTCCCACCTCAGACTCCTGAGCAGCTGGGACTACAGGTGCATGATACTACGCCTTGCTAATTTTAATTTTAATTTTTTTTTTTTTTTTTTGTAGAGACAAGGTCTCACTATGTTGCCCAGGCTGGTCCTGATCTTGTGGGCTCAAGTCATCCTTCTGCCTCTGCCTCCCAAAGTGCAGGGATTACAGGTGTGAGCCACTGTGCCCAGCTACACTGGACATTTTGTTTTTAATTAAAAAAAAAAAAATTTATCGGGCCGGGCATGGTGGCTCATGCCTTTAATCCCAGCGCTTTGGGAGGCAAGGCTGGCGGATCACCAGGTCAAGAGATCGAGACCATCCTGGCCAACATGGTGAAACCTTGTCTCTACTAAAAATACAAAAATTAGCTGGGCGTGGTGGCACACGCCTGTGGTCCCAGCTCCTCGGGAGGCTGAGGCAAGAGAATCACTTGAACTCAGGAAGAGGAGGTTGCAGTGAGCTGAGATTGCACCACTGCACGCCAGCCTGGCGACAGAGCAAGACTCTGTCTCAAAAAAAAAAGAAAAAAATTTTTCAGACAGAGTATCCCCCTTTCACCCAGACTGGAGTGCAGTGGCATGATCTCAGATCACTGCAACCTCTGCCTCCCAGGTTCAAGTGAGTCTCCTGGCTCAGCTACTAGAGTAGCTGGGATTAGAGGTGCATGCCACCTTGCCTGGCTGATTTTTGTATTTTGGGTAGAAATGGGGTTTCACCATGTTGTCCAGTCTGGTCTTGAACTCCTGGCATCAAGTGATTCACCCACCTCTGTCTCCCAAAGTGCTGGGATTATAGGCATGAGCCACTGCGCCTGGCCAACCTTTTTAAAATGATAATAACAATTAATATTTATTGAGTACTCTACATCTCAGCCACTGTGCTCAGCATTTTTTGGAGAATTCTCATTTACTGCTCACAGAAAACCAGGTAAACCATCCTTGCCTTACAGATAAGGAAACTGCAGGTAATCAAGGCTGGGGAGCTTGCCAGGTCACGTGGGTAGGAGCTCCTTAAGCTGGGATTCAAGTGCAGGCAGTCACATGCCCAAGTCCTTTTTGATAACCTGTTTGCCATGATGGGCCACGTATGACTTTCATCTTCACAGCAACCTTAGGGGTTGGAATTGTCCACCCCATTTTACAGATAGGGAAATGGAGGCGGAGATCACTGATCCACCCAAGGTCCCGCAGGACATGGGAGAGCTGACTTCTGCCTTGTGAGCTTTGTGGGTGGTTTCGTCATGTCGTGTGTCCTTACTTCCTCCCTCCCCCTCCCCCACTGTCTCTCAGGGAACATCATTAAGAATGAAGTCTTGTACAGAGCTGGGATCCATCCCCTCTCTCTTGGCTCCGTCCTGAGCGCCTCGCGTCGGGAGGCCCTGGTGGATGGCGTGGTGGAGTTCAGCGTGGCCTGGCTGCAGGGCAAGCTCCAGGGCCTCCCGCAGCACACGCAGGTCTACCAGAAGGAACGGTGCCCTGCTGGCCACCAGCTCTTGAAGGAAGCGTTTGGGCCCCCAGGTGGGTTGCAGAGGCTCACCTGGTGGTGCCCACAGTGCCAGCCCCAGTTGTCGGAGGAGCTGGAGCAGGGCTAGTTCTCCTAAGAAACTCGGGGTGCTCGTCATGGAAACTTGCCCCTTGGGGAACCTGACGTCTTAAGTATCCAGAAAGGAGGATGTGGGCAGAGAGAGGGTGCAGAGGACAGTGTGGGTCAGGGGTGCCAGTATGACAGTATTCCTCTCCCTGGAGTTATGTTGAAGGCAGAGTTTTCATAGGGTTCGAATTTTTCTTCTTTTTCTAGTTCAGTTAATCCTTCCTATTGAATTGCAGCATTGTGAAAGATGAGAAAAATCATGATGGTGGGTAAAGGGAAACCTCCCGAAGGCAGTGGGGCAAGGAAAGAGCCCATGGGAAAGAGCTGTGCTCCCTGCATGGCTTCGCAGATGATGTGGGGTTTTTTTGTTTTTGTTTTGAGACGGGTCTTGCTCTGTCTCCCCAGCTAGGGAGCAGTGGCGTGATCTCGGCTCACTGAAGCCTTGCCCTCCCAGACCCAGGCAGCCCACCTCAGAGTAGCTGGGACTACAGGCATGTGCCATGGTGCCCGGCTGATTTCTGTTTACCTTTTGTAGAGATGGGGTCTTGCCATGTTGCCCAGGCTGGTCTTGAACTTGTGTACTTAAGTGATCCTCCCGCCTTGGCCTCCCAAACTTGGGACCACAGGAGTGAGCCACTGCACCGGCCAGCTCCTGTTTTCTTTTCCAATGCTGGTTGATTTGAAGGCCCTCCATTTTGGAATGCAGGAAACAGGATTATTATTTTTTTCTTGTTCCCCTGGAGGATCCAGGGATGAGGATAGAGTGACCTGAGCGCGGTGCTTGGATTCAGCTTGCTGCTGGGTCCTTCCTGCTGGATGCAGACTCCCAGAGGCGGGGGTGGAACAGGGAGCTGCGCCTTCCTGGGCTGCAGGGTGGTCTGTAGGGAAAAGCTGCTTGTTTACTCGTTAAGTCCATGTATTTGTGACTGTTAATATGTTGAACTGAGGAATCAAGGGCTGTGGAGAAACTCCCTCAGCCTGCTGGCAGCAAGTAAATGAAGCTAGGACAGCCACACAAAATAAAGCTCTTTGTTATTTTCTGTTGTGATTTTTATTTGGCAGTAAAAGGTCTTAAACTAAATAACAGAACTATTCATGGAGATGGCCTCCAGGCTTACTGGGTTAGCTGAGGAATCTACTGAAAAGGAGCAGGGAGAGGAGGCCAGCGCACACCTGCTCTCCTGCCCCAAGTGAGCAGAGATGGACTTGACCTCTGTCTCATGGCCTCTGCACAGAGATTTGGGAGAGTGAAACTGAAAACACTGGCTAATGTTTCTGACTTTCCTTTACCCTCTGTTTTTTTTGAGATGGGGTCTCGCTTTGTTGCCCAGGCTGCTGGAGTGCAGTGGTGTGACCATGGCTCACTATAGCCTCGACCTCCTGGACTCAGGTGATCCTCCCACCTCAGTAGGTGGGATTACAGGTGTGCACCACCATGTCCAGCTAATTTTTGTATTTGTCTATAGCTGGAGTCTCGCCATGCTGCCCAGGCTGGCCTCGAACTGCAGGCCTCAAGCGATCCACTTGCTTCAGCCTCCCAAAGTGCTTGGATTATAGGCATGAGTCACCATGCCCCACCTCCTCTGTCTAAAATGATTGAGAATTGTCGGCAGTGGGGAGGGCCACTTGATGGCAGACCGAGTCTCGTTCTGAAGGCTCCCTGCACCAGGCGCTCTCCCTGTGTCGATGGCTCGCTCTCCTTGCACCCAGTCCTTGCCTCTTCGCTTACTTCTTGCACATGATCTGCAAACAACTCATGAACATGGGTACTCGCCCTTATTGTCCTTATGTGATGGACGAGAAAACGAAAGCGTCCAGAGAGGCCGAGGACCTCGCTTAAGCTCATGCAGTTAACGAGGGCCAGAGCCATACCTCAGCTCTTGCTGCCATAGTGTGCCATAGGCTGGGTGACTCAGACCGCACACGGCTATTTCTCATCGTTCTGGAGCCTGGGAAATCCAAGGTCAAGGGCTGGCTGATTTGGCTCCCCAGCGAGGTGACTTTAGGGGTTAGGGCTTTACATGTGAATTTTAAGGGAACACAATTCAGTCTGTTACAGGCTACAGTGGAGTTTGGGAGAAAATCTTCAACTTCTCAAAGGCCATCTCCTCTCATCCTTTAAAAAAAAATGTACAATAGCTTATAAAACCTCACTTTCATAAAGGCCTGGATTTAAGAAAAAATAATTAAAACCTTAATTCCAGAATAGATGATGGAAACAGATTGAGTAATGGATTTATTTATCGTTAGAAGAGTATACTCACACACTTGTGTGTATATATGCACATATATAAAACATGAAACATCTAAGAATGTGGACTGGGCATCGTGGCTCACATCTGTCATCCCAGCACTTTGTGAGGCAAGGCAGGTGGGTCACCTGAGGTCAGGAGTTCGAGACCAGCTTGACCAATATGGCAAAACCATATCTCTACTAAAAATACAAAACTCAGCCTGCTGTGGTGGTGCGTGCCTGTAATCCCAGCTACTCAGGAGGCTGAGGCAGGAGAATCGCTTGAACCTGGGATGCAGAGGTTGCAGTGAGCCGAGATCGTGCCACTGCACTCCAGCCTGGGCCACACAGTGAGACTCCATCTCAAGACAAAACAAAAGAACATGTGTGTGTGTGTGTGCATGTGTGTGTGTGTGCATGTGTGTGTACTGAAATGCACCTTTCTAACCCGCATGGATAGGACAAAACTTAGACTCCAGGCATGAGCTGTGGCAAATGGGGCTGAGACCATTTCCTGTCATTCAGTGTCTACAGGACAGTGGGTCCAGGGGATCCCCAGACATGGCAGGGACTGGACACCATGGCCTGCTTGTGTTCTCCGACTGGGATAGGTAGAATGGAAAATGCTGTTGTGGCGCCGAGAAGGAAGTTGAAGAAGCGACGGGCAGCTGCAGCTGTAGTGGTGGAGAGGGTGAGAGGTGTGGGCCGTGGTGGCACTGGGCTCTGTTGGTGGTCCCCCTGCAGAAGTTTGGCCTTGGAGGGGATAAAAATGAAGGGCAGGGAGGAGAGCGAAGCATGAATATAACGAGAAGGTTTGTGTATAATTCGTTCAGGGGAGAAAACCAGGAGACAGAGAAAGCTCACACCAGAGCCATCGCTTAAAGATGACTGGGCTAGCGTGGGAAGAGAAAGAACAGGTCCCTGGGAAACGTGCTGAAAGTGAGGCCTTATGGTACAGAAGAGTGGGCAGGTTTGTAACAGCTCTTAAGGAAATTTGCTGACTTCGGGTTAGAGGGAAGGTTTGGGAAGCCACGTGGTGGGCCCAGGGTGCCTGTGAATTTCCTGACTTTCCCTGACAGCATCCAGTGGTGTAGGATCAAAAACAAAGACATTGGATGTTGGATTAACCCACAATGGACGGGGGCATTTGTCAGGGTAAGAATGGTGGGAGACCAAGGGGGCAAGGAGCAACCTCATTATTATTATTATTATTATTATTTTATTATTATTTGAAGTGGAATCTTGCTCTGTCACCAGGCTGGAGTTCAGTGGCGTGATCTCGGCTCACTGCAACCTCTGTCTCCTAGGTTCAAGCAATTCTCCTGCCTCAGTCCCCTGAGTAGCTGAGACTACAGACGTGTGCCACCACGCCCAGCTAATTTTTTGTATTTTTAGTTGAGACGGGGTTTCACTGTGTTAGCCAGGATGGTCTTGATCTCCTGACCTCGTGGCCTGCCCACTTTGGCCTCCCAAAGTGCTGGGATTACAGGCGTGAGCCACTGCACCTCGTGAAAGAATGACCTTCATCCCTGCCATAGGAGGGTCTCTGGAGCGTGCTTGCTAATAGTGTCTCTGACTGCAGTGACTCACAGAAAAAACTCGTAGTTGGCTAATTGCTAGCACCTAGGAGTTGAGAGTAAGGGTTGTGGTTGGTGCCACTGGAACTCCATGGAATGTTCTGCATGGAAGAGGTTGGGAAGGGGGAATGCGGGCAGGTAACAACCCACACTCCCAGGCTCCTCTCCCAGAGCTCATCACCCTGGCAGTAGGCTCAGGGTTTCGGGTTGGTTCCAAAAGGAGGTGGGGTCTGGTGAGGTGGCTCACACCTGCAATCCCAGCACTTTGGGAGGCTGAGGCGGGAGATTCACTTGAGCCCAGAAGTTTGACACCAGCCTGGGCAACAGAGCGAGACCCCCATTTCTACAAAAAATACAAAAGTTAGCCAGGCATGGTAATGCGCACCTTTAGTCCCAGCTACTAGGGAGGCCGAGGTGGGAGGATCACTTGAGCCCAGGAGGTCAAGGCTGCAGTGAGCCCAGATCTTGTCACTGCACTCTAGCTTGGGGGACAAAGCGAGAACTTGTCTCAGAACTAAATAAATAAAAGTTAAAAATAAATACATAAAGGGAGGTAGGCGCGATGTAGTGTAAGTGGACTGAAAGAGAGGAGATGGTGCAGAGACAGCAGGGTGCAGTGTGACCGCAGTGTGACCAGTGGCAGTTACGCCTTTTGTGCCTGTCGCCTGGAAGGAGGAGAGGTTTTTCTCGACAGGACCGGGAAGGCGGGTTTGGAAATATGAGGGGTGGGGGGGTGAATCCAGGCTTCAGTCAAATTAAGGAGAGGCGGATACTTGGACTGGACAGATTCTAAGGGAAAGATTGATTTAGTTCATGTGTTGGGGTTTTGTGATAACTGACATTGAGAAAACATGGGATTTAATGTAAGCTTTCACAGTGGCTCTAGACATTTCATAAATATTTCTTAAATGCCTTCTAAATGCTAGGATTTGGGAATACAAGAATAAACAAAACACAAAGCCAAATCCTACTGTGACAGGAGGGGTGTACAAAGCGTTTCTGTTAATGGAAAAAGTGCTGTGTGAGGATGAGGATAAGTGGCTGGACCGTCTCTGCTCTGAGCTTTCTAGGACAGACCTGGTTATGCTGTAAGCACTCTGCCAGATGCTGTGTAGGCCCAGTCCTAGCCCTTGAGGGGCCCACTGTGAGGTGGCGAGACAGATGAGATTATTAGAATACAGAAAGTTCAGGAGGGGAGGAACCCCTGAACATGATAGAGTGCTGCAGTCTGTGAAAGTCAAGACCATCCTAGTGAGCACAAGCAAATGAGCTTCTTGATTCAGAGTTTGCTCTTGCAAGGGAGTCCTGCACTTGGTGGGCACTCACAGGTAGGCAGTGGAGTGGGAAGCTTTACAGTGGAGAAGGGGACGGCTGCAGGGGGGCTCTGATTGGAGGCTTTTGGCCTAGGGAGGCTGGAAGCAGTGGTTAGAGGTGGGTGTCTTAGCTGATTGGTTTGAGGAGCCTATTTGTCTTTCTCTGGTTGATTCTGAGTTGGAAGAGTCCTGACCATGTAGGGCTGATTGCTGCCGAGGTTGTGGTTTTGATGCAGGACAAGCAAGCCCCAAATTGGGCCTTAGCCCATGAGGGTTCTTGGCTTTTCCAGGAAAGAATTCAAGGGTGAGCCAGTGGAAGAAAACAGCCTTATGAAAGAGGCTGTGCGACAGCTCCGTGACTGCTCCTGCAGATCAGGGCTACTCCACAGGCAGCGTGCTGAGAGCAGCAGCTCAGGCCACTTCTGCAGTCAGATTGATTGATTGAATGATTTTTAGAGTCTTGCTCTGTCACCCAAACTGGAGTGCAGTGGCCTAATCTCAACTCACTGCAACCTCCGCCTTCCAGGTTCAAGTGATTCTCCTGACTCAGTCTCCCGAGTAGCTGGGACTACAGGCACCTGCCACCATGCCTGGCTAATTTTGTGTTTTTAGTAGAGACAGGGCTTCACTGTGTTGGCCATGCTGGTCTTGAACTCCTGACCTCATGATCCACCTGCCTCGGCCTCCCAAAGTGCTGGCCACTACACTCAGCCTGCAGTCAGATTTATACCTACTTTTAATTGCATGCCGATTAAGGGACAGTTTCTGAAGACATTTCTAGGAAAAGGGTAGTAACTTCTGGGTTGTTGGATCATTGCCATGGAAAGGGGTGGTAACTCCTGGGTGTTGCCATTGCAGTGGTAAACTAACTTGGCACACTGGTGGGCGTGTCTTATGGAAGGCTGCTTAGCCCCCCACCCCACCTCTGTTTTAGCTAGTCCTCAGTTTGGTCCGCTGTCTGAGCCCACCTCTAAAGTCGAATCTCGCCTCCTACCTCAGTTTGATTTCCTTGGACTGCCTGCGGCATATTTGTTTTCTTGGACTCCATGGGACTGATAAATAATTCTTGAACTCCATAGGACTTGATGAATGATCTGAAGGGGCAGATATAAGGAGGGAAAGGGAGTTAGCTATGACATCTGGATTTTGTGATTACGAAACTGAGAGGCTGTTAATGCTATCCATAGGAGAAGCAGATTCAATGGGAGAGAGATTTAATGTATGGACATGCTAAGTTTGTACTGTTTAGGTGCCATCAAAGAGATGTCCTACCCACAGCTCAATTCAATAAATATTCATTGAGCACCTGGTATGTGCTGGGCACTATTCTAGACGCTTGAGGGTACATTAGAGAACAAAACAAAGATCTGTCATCATTGAGCCTTGATTTTTAATGTGAACTTAGAAAATATAATTTATAGGCCGGATGCAGTGGCTCACACCTGTAATTCTAGCACTTGGGAGGCCGAGGTGGGTGGATCACCTGAGGTCAGGAGTTCAAGACCAGCCTGGCCATCATGGTGAAACCCCATCTTATTTTTTTTATGTAAAAAAAATACAATTTATAAATTTAGAAAAGGAGGAGAGACTGTATTTCTTCTAAAGGGTTACAGCATGCTTCCAGCTTGGACCAGAGACAGGCACTGGACGGAGAAGGGATTGAGGTAGGAGCTTTAGGCTGAATGCGTTGCTAAACATACATATTTAACAGGTTACAAGAGGAGCTATGAATATTTATGATGGTGCACCTGACACATTGAACAAACATGATGTAATATGTGACCCATATTCACTTTGGGTTAGAGACTCGACATTCGAATGCATTACAATTAGGTCCTCTATGTCAAAAGGTCTTTTTAGGACAGGAAGGCACCCGAGTGCTCAGCCTCTGTAAACCGTTCAGACCAGTCCTTGGCCAGTGGTCTTATCAGGAGAAAGTTACTGAAACAGTCTCTTGACCAGTCAAAGCTGTAGTTATGGTTGGTGAACAGGGGCTTATTAGCAGCGTCTGGTGGAGCTGCAAGTGTTACTATTGCCTATCTTGAGGCCACTGCTGTTTAGCTGCTGGAGAAAGAAAACCCGTGTGGGAGTCAGAGCTTAGTTGATTCTTTTAAGTGTGAGGATGCCTGACTTCACCACTGCCTGCACAGCCTTAGGTCCGGTCCGGTTTATAATTGGGTATCTTATCACCACAGTTTGTTCTGTTAGTCTTATGATCTGCTTGAATATTAATGCTGGTCTGTTGTGTATGGACTCCAAAAGCGGGGGTACAATGAGGCCTGTCTGATCTGTCCCATCATGGCTGGAAAGCGCTTTTAAGTTTTTTTGGGGTTCCCTTGGCCAAGATGGGCAGTGGGACGCTGTCCAGTGGTAGGGGCTGAGGATTTTAATTTTAGTTTCCACTAGCAAGCGGAAACACTCTGTAATCTGATACATAAGTTAATGACTATTAGCATTTGATAACTATAGAGCAGGATATGGGGATCAGCAGTGGTGGAAACGGGGGGAAGGGCAAACACGTGGGGCTCGATGAGATGTGGGCAGACTCGAGGAGTTAGCCCAGCAGGTATATGGGGGATCGTGCAGAGAGTAAATAGCCAGAGAAAAAGCCCTGGGGCCACGAAAATGTAAGAGCTGGAGGCCCGAGAGGTAATCTTGGTGTAAGGCTGGTCCTGGAGCTCCCGGGACCCCCGTAGGGGCTTTGGCTTTTCCTGGAGTGGAGAGACACTGAACGGCCTTGGGCAGTGAGCAGACCTGACAGGTTTTAAAAGCAGGAGGGCTTAGGCAGCCAGTCGTTTCCAGGGCTGGAGAGATCTAGGATGAGAGACGTTTCCCCTTCTTGTTTGTTACAGGCTCTCTAAGGCTTCAGCTCCCTTTCTAGGACTAAGAGGGACCTCAGGCAAACACTGTAGAGAGGAGGCGGCTGAAGCTCCAGGACTGTGCAGGGCTGCCTGCGGCTGGATGGGGGTGACGGGCAGGCGACCAGGGCGGGCAGTGCTCGGGCGGCTCCCAGGCTTTGGCTCCGGTGAGTTCCAGTCAGAACGCCCAGCTTGGCGCTGGGCCCGCCTTTTCAGCGCCTTAGGCTCTGCGGGGAGGGGCCGCAGAGATCACCCGGCGGGCAGGAGGTAACGAGGCCGCACACGTGGGCGACTTGCTGACAACGCCGGGCACACGCCCGCCTGCGCTGCTCACCCGACACTGGGCCACCGATGGGCTTCAACGCACCAGAACCGCAATGACCCACCGCCCAACCGCCTCACGCCGGGTACCCACAGCCCTGGCGCTCCCGGCCTGGGGCAAGCGGAGGAAAACAAAGGCCCGGTTCCACCAGGGAACCAATCCGATTCGTCGGCCTGTTTCTCGCTCTCCAATGAGATTCCAGAGTGCGGTCACGCCAGGCTTCTCTTGCCGCTGATTGGCCGGCGTCGTCCTAGTGCGAGCGGCACTGGCCAATCAGCGCCCGTCAGTCCACCCCGCGAGCCCGCAGGTAGCCGCGCGAGCGCCCGAGGCCCGTTGAGGTGGGCGGAGAGGTGGGCGGGGCGTGCTCGCGGTGGGCCCGCCCCTTTCCCGGACCGCCCCGCGCCGCGCCTCCTACCCAGGTCTGGCCTGACGGTGGGAGCCTGAAGACCGCAGAGGTAAGCGCCGTACCCGAGAGCCCGCCGCCTGCGCCAGGATGGAGTTCGTCAAGTGCCTGGGCCACCCCGAGGAGTTCTACAACCTGGTGCGCTTCCGTATCGGGGGCAAGCGGAAGGTGATGCCCAAGATGGACCAGGTGGGCCAAGCATCCCTGCATCCCTGGACGGGGAGGCCGCGCGCGGGGCCAGTGTCAGGGCCCGGATCAGGGGCGAGGGGCGCGGCGAGCGGGGCCAACGCCTGGGCGTTCCCGTCTCCCTTCCCTCGGGAAGGCAGAGCCTTCCACACGTCGGGCCCGGGGGGACGCGGCCCTCCCGGTGGGTCTGTCCCTGTCCCACAGGTCGCCCCGGGCCTGAGCGGCTTCTGCGCGGCTCCCAGCCGTTGTGCTCCCGGTTGCGTCCCCTCCGTCAACATCGGCGCTTCCCAGAGTCCTAACCCGAGGGTTACACGTCTGAGACTATGTGGGTGGGTTACGCGGGAGAGGACGAATGAGTTTTTTTATGAGCAAAATAAACTATGCAAATATCATCACATGAAAATAGTTTCTGGAATGAAATCTTAGTCAACCAGTTTTCGGCTTCGCCACCTCCTCCAGAACTTTCCCCACCTTGCTGCCGTCCATCGTGCGTCCTCAGGGCTTCCTGGGTTTTAAAATCACCTATCTACGTTTCCAAGTACTAATCAGTTATCTGCACGTCTGTGGATTAGCTAGGTGGTTGGTGGAAGGTCAGAACTTGGTTTTATGTAACATTTTATCTGCCTCGTGCCTGTACTGTTTAGTAAATGAATGCATAGGAGGTGTTTTTAGTCCAACAAGAAAATTATTCGTACATGATTGTTGAATGAGTAGACACATTCAGCCAAGTTCTAATGGTCTGGACCAGCCTGGCTGATTTCTGTGACTTTTTTGGGCCCACAGGACAGTAGCAGATGTGACTCAGGCAGAGAGGCTCGATAGGTGCCTGAACATCAGAGTCTTTCAGTGTCCATGTGCTTCCGTAAACACACTAGAAAGTACATTTCCGGTTTTATCCAACTGATTGGGTCCTGTGTGTCAAAAGGTCTTTTTACTGGACAGGAAGGCGCCTGAGTGTGCAGTCTCTGTAAACTCGATTTTATCCAATTAGACAACGAATGTGTAGACTACACCCTCATTTGGTGTTCTCTTTCACGTGCTATCTTTAATTCAAGTACAGTCTTCAGCCCATTTGTAGAATATTCAGTTTTCTCCGTCTTTTCTTTGCCAGTGCTACATTATTTGAATGATTTTGCTGCAGAATAACTTTTATTATTTGACAAGGAAGATTTCACTTTTTATATATAGATAGAGCTTTAATTTATTTGACAACTATTTGACCACCGGTTGTGTATCAGATACTGTTTTAGGTGCTGGAGATACAACAGTGAACAAGATAGGTGAAGACCTTGCTGTTATGAAACTTACTTTTTAGTGAAAGAGAGAGACAATTCCAAAAAGCAAATACACAGTATTTCAGGTGGAGAAAAGCACCGCAGAGGAAAATAAGAGCAGGGCAAAGGGTCTGAGTGCTGTCAGAGCTCATTTGGATCCAGAGACTTTGTTTCTCTATGCCTCTTTCTGCAAAAAGAGACTTTAGAAGATGGTAGCATCGGTTACATGTTGGGAGGGTGAGTGGGTGGTCATAGTAAGGGGGTAGAGAAAGACTTCACAGTACACTGTTTTTGTACCTTTTGAATTTTTTTAAAAGCGAGATGAGCTATTCCTTCTAGCTCTGATAATATATTACAATATTATTTGTTTTGTTAGTTGTAGTCTTTCTTAGCACTTTTTAAATCCCCATGAGCCATTAAAAAATAACTGAGTGGGCTGGGCGAGGTTCCTCACTCCTGTAATCCCAGCACTTTGGGAGGTGGAGGAGGATGGATCACCTGAGGTCAGGAGTTTGAGACCAGCCTGGCCACTATTGTGAAACCCGTCTCTACCAAAAATACAAAAACTAGCCGGGTGTGGTGGCACACACCTGTAGTCCCAGCTACTTGGGAGGCTGAGGCAGAATAATCGCATCGGGGAGGCAGAGGTTGCAGTGAGCTGAGATTGTGCCTTTGCTCTCCAGCCTGGGCGACAGAGTGAGACTCCGTCTCAAAAAACAAACAAACAAAATGAGTGAACCTCTAATTAGGTGAAACAAATTGGAAAATACATTTCCCTTCACTTAACATTTTAGTTTCTCTATTTTTTTTTTTTTTTTTGGTGGAGGGGCAGGGTCTCATTCTGTCCTCCAGGCTAGAATGCGGTGGCCTGAACATGACTCACTGCAGTCTTGACTTCCCTGGCTCAAGCCAGCCTCCCACCTCAGCCTCCTGAGTAGCTGGGACTACAGGCACATGCCAACAATGCCTGGCTAATTTTAAATTTTTTTGTAGAGATAAGGTCTTGCTATCTTGCTCAGGTTGGTCTTGAACTCCTGAGCTCAAGTGATTTTCCCACCTTGGCCCCAACGTGCTGGGATTACAGGCGTGAGCCACTACATCCAACCAGTTTCTCTCTACAAACTAGGGAAAAAATGTACACTTAGCAGATACTGAGAACTGCTTATTTCTATGACAGAAGGATTTGGCTACAGAATTTCAGGGTTTAGTAAACTTGATTTATACTGAATTTTTAGAAGCATGTCAGTAAATTTAGGGGCATATGCTGCCTGCAAGTTGTGTGACATCACCCAAAGCCAAATAATGGAAAAAGCAGGCTGTTTGTTCGTTTTTTGAGATGGAGTCTAGTCTTGCTCTGTTGCCAGGCTGAAGTGGAGTGGCATGATCTTGGCTCACTGCAACCTCAGCCTCCTGAATAGCTGGGATTATAGGCACGCACCACCACACCTGGCTTATTTCTGTATTTTTAGTAGAGATGGGGTTTCACCACGTTGGCCAGAATGGTCTCAATCTTCTGATCTCATGATCCACCCACCTTGTCCTCCCAGAATGCTGGGATTACAGGCATGAGCCACTGCACCTGGCCAAAAGCAGGTGGTTTGTAATCAGGGTGATCTGGCTTCTATCAAATCTAAATCCTGTTCTTTAGACTAATATCTTCTCAAGTCTATTATTAAATCCAATTCCTGACTCTATTAAGTTGGGTGAACAAGCTTGATAGCCTCTGAGCCACAGTTACTTCATCTGTAAAATTGGGATGTACGGTCACAATTTTTTTCTTGGGGTGAGGGGACAGAGTCGTGCCCTGTTGCCAAGCTGGAGTGCAGTGGTGTGATCTCAGCTCACTACAACCTCCACCTCCCAGGTTCAAGCCATTCTCTTGCCTCAGCCTCCTGAGTAGCTGGGACTACAGGCATGTGCCACCACGCCCAGCTAATTTTTGTATTTTTAGTAGAGACAGGGTTTCAGCATGTTGGCCAGGAAGGTCTCGATCTCTTGACCTTGTGATCTGCCCACTTCAGCCTCCCAAAGTGCTGGGATTACAGGCGTGAGCCACTGTGCCTGGCCCACAGTCACAATTTTTTAACCACAACTTCTCAACTCTAAGATGGTCTGAAAACTTTTTGTCAGTTTGTCTCAAATTCATTTGGCAGCAAACCCTGACTTGAAGTTGAGGCTTCATTTATTCCACTTAGTATAAATAAGTGTTTTGCTAAAGAAATAATTATGATATACTACTTCACATTGACTGGGGTTGTATATGCATTTTATTTCCTATTTTCTAAAACACTAAAAATGCTAAATTCTGTCCCAGGTCTTGCCATAACGCTGTCAGTGGACTGTGGACCTGTTAGATCTTAACAAGTTGAATAAGGATCAAAGATAATGTCCATATTGTGCTTGGCAAGAAGTTAGGTGCCTGATAAATGCTGGTTATCAATCTGATTCTGCAAATTCAGTTTTCAAGTTTGTGTTTTTTTTTTCCCTTCCTGGAGAAACCTGTTCTATTTTAAAGGGGGGAAGGTTGCAGAGAGGGCTGGTAGCTGGTAGCTGTTCACTTGTGGAACTTTCAGCCTGAGGCTGGAGACCCTTCCTGAGAGTCTGGTCTTGTCCTCCTGAGCACCCCACGCCCTTCCTGTAAACTCCCTGCATCCCTGTTTTCTCCCACTCGACTCTTGGGAGTGCACTGAATCTCAGACTGCAATAGAAGCATCAGGAGGCTGGAGGGACAGGCAGCAGTAGCCTGAGCTTTTTTCTCCCCTAGCTCATGGGAGTCAAGCAGTGGACATTTTTAGTGAGTGGCGTTTTACATTGTGTGCTTACTAGTTGTGTCTTCCCGTTTTGTTCTTGGTAATTTGAAGAAACTATTATTACAAGGTTAGGCGTTGAAACAGATAGGTGACAGGAAAAAGTGGCAGGGGCAGGAGCTGGAGGGGAAGTGGCTTAGCTTGCTCCCTTTCAGCGTGGAGCGTTGATGGAAAGGAGCTGTCGTGTTCCTCAAGAGTGTTGGTCTTCACATCTAGGGGGATTGTGCCTTGGCATTGATTGAAACTCCTGGTCTAATGTCAGTCCCCAAACTGTTAGTTGGATGAACATGACATTTGGCAGTGCAGTTTGAAAAGCTGGTTGCTGCAGCGTGGTAAGGATAAGGCTATGTGAAGAGTCCAGAGCTGGTATTCTGTTTCTTTCACTCTGAAATCTTGCCTCCCTATATTTTGAGAGGGAAGGAGTTGGTGAATTGTTTTAAAATACTGGATGAATATCTGCATTTATTCATCACACCTTTACTGAATATGTTTATGTGCCAAGAGACTGGACTTCACTAATATTATGGTGCCCAGTAAATATGTATGTGTGTGTGTGGTGGTGTTGTTGTTTGAGAGGGAGTTTCGCTCTTGTTGCCCAGACTGGAGAGCAATGGTGCGATCTCGGCTCACTGCAACCTCCGCCTCTCAGGTTCAAGTGATTCTCCTGCCTCAGCCTCCTGAGTAGCTAGGACTACAGCCATGCACCACCAGGCCTGGCTAATTTTGTATTTTTAGTAGAGACAGGGTTTCGCCATGTTAATCAGGCTGATCTCAAACTCCTAACCTCAGGTGATCCATCTCTGGTGATCCTTGGCCTCCCTAAGTGCTAGGATTACAGGTTTGAGTCACTGTGCCTGGCCAAAATTTGTTTTTACTAATAATTTTTTATTGGAAATAGCAATAAAATGACTTTTTCAGGTTATGTGATTTAAAAAGATATACTCTTTGACAAAATAATATGTATTCATGATAGAAAATGTACACAAATGAAAACAACATACTTCACTTAAACCCCCCATGAGAGTCCAGGGCTCATTGTTACCATTTTGAAGTGACTATGGAATTTCCTAGCAATGGATATACCATATTTTTTAACCACTCCTGTTAGATACTTGTGATTTTTAATTTTTTTTGAGACAGGGTCTCACTCTGCAGTATACAATATCATAGTTCACTGTAACCTGTATCTCCTGGGCTCGTGATTTTCCCACCTCAGCCTCCTGATTAGCTAGGACTACAAGTGGACGCCACCACACCTGACTTAAAAAAATTTTTTTTTAAACTTTTTATGAAGATGAGGTCTCACTGTGTTGTCCAGGCTGCCTTCAAACTCCTGGGCTCAAGCGATCCTCGCACCTTGGCCTTCCAAAGTGCTGGGATTACAGGTGTGAGTCACTGCGCCTGGCCCTGTTAGCTATTTCAAATGATTCCCATTTCTCTTCCAAAAAAACCTGTTGTGAGACTGTGGGATGAGTAGAGGGAAGGGGCATATGGAAACCTGTGGTACTTTCTACTCAGTTTCTCTGTGGGCCTAAAACTGCTCTAAAAAATAGTCCCTGAAAAAATACACAAAACAGCAACTGTTTGTGATAGGCTTGCATTGAAAATAGGCTTTTTTCCCTTTTGGAAAAACACAGCTCTTGTTTTCTTTAGAAAAGCGTAAAGGTCATGAAACAGCGCACTATATTCCATTAATTTTGAAGGGAAAGATGAGAAGAAATCTTGAATGGCTGGCTTTTCTAGAGAAGAGTAGAGGCTTAACAGGTGTCAGAGAAAAAAATCAGTCGGACAGTGGCAGTAAAACGGCAAGACACAGACTTTATTCAGAATAACTGCAGTAGGAGAGACCACAGTACAAAACAGGGCTCCACTCCGAATACAAGGAAAAGTAGAAATTGATGAGGGGGCCGTGGGTGGGTGGGGATGTCAGTGGATAGAAAATGATTAAGAGGAAACACCGGGTGAGGGTTCTTGCTGAAGGCAGGCCAGAGTTACCAGACATCACCTGGGAGATAGAGAGGGGCGGGCTGTGGAACCTGATCAGGTGTCCGGGATGATCAGATATTGAAGTTGGGGGATTCTGGCCAACGCAATTTAGCAGGATTCTTGGTAAAATTGGGCGATGCAAGGACAGACGCGCTGAGTACAAGTCCAGGCCTCGTTGGGAAAAGGATTCGGCCAAGCCTGAGTAGTTTGGTCTCTGGAGACTGGCACTGGGAGGACAAGCGGGCTGCTCGGAAGTGCGCTGTACCCCTTAGCGGCCAGTGGGTTCAGATGTGAAGGGCCAGACCGGGAGGCACGGGAGGCGAGCACGAGCGGGAGGCTGGGGGCGGGGCTGCGGGCCAGGCCTCGGCCTCCACGTGCGGGGCGGGCCTGTTCCGCCCCTCGGTGGGCGCTTCCCAGATCTGCTCGAGTCTATGGCGGAAAAGCTCCGCTGGGTCCGCGATTCCCATGGCCGCATCCGCCTGCGGCACCAAAGCCATGGCCCTCTTCAAGCGCACTTTGGTGCTGAGTCCCGCCGCGGCGCCCAGGGGTCCGGGCGCAGGCACCGCCCCGCGGGGCTGCTCTTTGCCTCCTGCCGCCTGGCCCTGCAAGGACTGGCCGCGCGGAGAGGGCTGCAGGCTGTGGAGCCACCGGCCCCAGTCCCACTCCCACTCCTGCTCCTCGGCGTCTCCCAGCGCCGTGTGTCTTGTCTGCCCGCAGGACTCGCTCAGCGGCAGCCTGAAAACTTGCTACAAGTATCTCAATCAGACGAGTCGCAGTTTCGCAGCTGTTATCCAGGCGCTGGATGGGGAAATGCGGTGAGTGGGGGAGCAGCGTCTCCGGCATGGGGGAGCAAAGTTTTCCAGGGACCTCTGAGTGACTGGAAGCTATTTGTTGATATAGCGCTCAGCGTCGCAGCCTCGTGGCTGTGGCTTATTCAGAACATAGCCCTGCCCTAGTGAAGGCAGTGTTCTGGCTTGTGAAGCCTGTGTTTACTTTAGAATGCCCTTCCAGGCTCTTTGCCATCCAGTAGTGTCCCTGTGGGCCCAGTCTTTCAGAGAAGCAGGTGAGGGGGGATGGTGATGTTGATTAACTTTTTTTAGTCCTGGCAGCTGAACTTGCCTGTGAGCAGGTCCTGTATTTTCTCGGCTTCCCTTATCCTACTTTGCATTTCTATTTCTAGCATATTGGGTTGATTCTTTAGAAGCTGCCTCTGTGTAGATTACACCCGTGAACTTAGACCGGTTGCCTTTATGTATGTCGTATTTATACTGAGAAATTACAGTGTTTTTTTGGCTTTCATTTCCATTCGACAAATACTAGTTCGGTCTAAACGTTTGGTCTTTCGGTCTCCATAGTTGCGCTACATTAATTAAGTGCAACTCATTTCTGGGACTAGTAGTAATACTCAACTAGTCGGCTTTTTATTTTTTTTAATAAACCACAGAAGTTCATTACTCTCAGAAAGGAAAACTAATGTAAATTTCGCTAAGTCTGAAAAGCTTTGGATAGCCTTACAGTTCTTTCAAGTAAAGGGTGTAGGTGGGTTTAGAAAATGGCCTGGCACAAGTTATTTTAAAATAAAATATCTTTGGATGTTTCTTCCAATATAGTAATAGTTTTTCGTTTTTTACAGCAATGCAGTGTGCATATTTTATCTGGTCCTTCGAGCTCTGGACACGCTGGAAGATGACATGACCATCAGTGTGGAAAAGAAGGTCCCACTGTTACACAACTTCCATTCTTTCCTTTACCAGCCAGACTGGCGGTTCATGGAGAGCAAGGAGAAGGACCGCCAGGTGCTGGAGGACTTCCCAACGGTGAGTGGGGTTACACAGCATGTCCACGGACGGTCATGTTCATAATTGCTAATGTGGTTGTCTGCTAGCCTACACACTTCCGGAGAAAGGTAAAGTAAGCAGTGTGAGGCCACATAATGTGATGATTGAGAACTCTGGTAGCCAAGACTCTGAAGCCAGGCTGCCTGGGTTGGAATCCCAAATCTCCCACTTACTAAACTGTTGGCTATTTACAAAGTTTCTCTGTGCCTCAGTTTCTTTATCTATAAAATAGGAGTAACAATACCTACCTTATGATATTGTGAGGATTCAGAGAATTAACATAGGTAACACTCTTAGAGAATGTTAGCTACTGCTGTTATTACCAGCATTGGGAGTCCAGTGTTTCTTCCTGTGGGAAGATATGCTCAAATTGCACATGGTAAAAGATTTTCAGGCTAGCTCACAAAAGCCTGCTGACTGTAGAATGCAGCCTCCCTGTGTAACACTGCTCATTTTGACTACCCTGAGCCAGGTAGCATGGGACTGTTGTTCAAGACGGATAGCACCCTGGCATAGGGCGTGGTGTCTGTTGGCAGCTAGGGTGAGGATTGAGAAGCCAGGTGAGCCTCTGCCACTTTGAGCTGTGATCTTGGGCAAGTTCCTTACCTGCTTTGTGTCTCCGTTTCCTCATTTGTATAGTTAGAGCTGAGAGGACTAAGTAACTTTGTACATAAAAAGTACCTGTGCCTGCCACATAGTAAGTATTCTGTAAATATTAGCTATTTGGTCTGTTGTGTTGGAGTGAAGTGGGTTATAGTTAAAATCCTAACCTTTTATTGGGGTGAAGTGGGTTATAGTTAAAATTGTAAGCTTTAATAAGTCCCTCAAGTTTATGTGGACATCTGACTGGGTCCCACTGTCCTAGAATTCGCATGTCTTATCAAACAACTGATTCTTCCATATTTGATTTAGCAAAGTCACGTGTTCTGTAAAAGCCCAAAGAAGCCCTTTTTGTACACAGTTGCCAGAGCTTTTGGAGAATAGCCCTTATGTGGCTGTTGTTGCTGAAACAAACCTAATCTATATCTGAGTTGGAAGGAAGTTAAGTGGACAGATGGAGAGTCTGCTACCAAACAAAAGAATGTTTGATTCTTCTGCATAATGGGAGAAATATTAAAAAAAAAAAAAAAAAGTTTGAGGAAGACTCTTTTGGTGCAGTGGCTATTTCAGATTGCTGAGATCAGACCTTCAGTGCCAAAGCCCGAAATACAGTTCAGCATGTTACAAATGAAAAGAAAATATCTGAAGAATAGTTAGAGTTTATCCAGTACAATTGAAAAGAAGAAAGAAAATGTATGACAGGTAACTAGATGAGAATTAGAACAGTAAGCCCGGGAAGGTCCTGGTGATTTGGCTCTCACAGGACACCTGATGACCAGAGGATGGGTTTTCTTTGATGGAAAATCTGTGGCCATTCATTGATGGGCCTCTGAATTCTGCTGAACCAGAGGAAGCAGTCATATTCCATTTATAACGGAGGCACCTTCTCACTTAAAAACAACCAGTATTACTCTAGCTGGACCTAGCCTCCAAAAGCAACGAAATTCCTTTTCACTTGAGTAGGTTCATAATATTTAAAAAATTTCTGGGGCATGGGATAAATGTCTTAGGCATTACAAAAATCAAGCCCTATCTACTTAGCAAAAATGAGAGAATGTGAAAGTGTGTGAATGCTGACATAATTTTGGGGAATATCGCTAGTAAATTTCCAGACGATATTCCAACATGTTTGTAAAACTTCATTCTTCCTTTGTTCATACAGTGTTCCAGCGGAAAAATAATGCTTAGTTCTGGAAGGTTTCAGATGTGAACATTGAACTCATCGTTTTCCCTTTTGGGTAGCAGAGTTAGAAAGCAGAGGTTCGATCCTCTTGAAAGCAGAGTTGCCTCCGGAAGAGTAAAAGGGAGCAGAAAGCACCAGCCAGGCACCGCCATTTTTGCTGTTGTTAACCTTTTGTATCCTTATGAATATAAAGGCGGACAAAGTTGTGTGTTCTGTGCACATACATAATTCTAAGCTACTTGAATTGTAGGTCCCTCCAGTCTGTGATTCAGCTTGGGATGGGACTGTAGGGGAATTAAGAGTGCCTTGTCTTCTTAAGGAATATTTGTGTATGAGCTGATCCAGCCCAACATCTCCTTGAAACCAGTTGTGTGGAGCTGGGCCCGCAATCAGCTTTGGCTAAGAGGTCCAGGATAGAACAAGTATAAAGGAGGATTGAGAGCTTTTCCTCACTTACACAGTACTGCTCTATAGACTTAGGCAAGTGGGACTCCTCACTTTAGAGGGCCCCAGGCTAGGCCCCTCACTCCCAAAGGGGTCGCTGGGGCCATGGGAATATGCTTGCCCAGACCTCATGGGCTCTCCTCCTACACCACGTTCTGGACCTCTGGAGTTCCTTAACTCAATCCCTGAGCCATGTCTGCGTCTCCATAGTCTATTTCCTAAAGCCCGTCCGTCTCCTCTAGGAGGGAACGTGGCACCATTGACCATACCCTTGAGCCTGAGTGGTGGCCGAGGGCTATGTTGGGGAACCTTGTGGATGGAGCCTGGCCTTGAGGGCTGGTATATCCTCACAAATGAATGTGAGGTGCCTCCCAGTACTGGAGAGAGCAGCATTCAGGAAGCAGTGGAAGGGAGCAGCCTGAGATATGGAGATCTGCTCTCTGTGCCCTGCTGCATTTTGGAACAAAACTCTAAGGAACTGAGAATTTTAAATTCAAAGCTGAATCAACCAGATAGTTCTGAAGATAAGTTTGTCAAGGCAGAAGGATAGACTGTATTGAACAAGTTATGAGCTCGATTGATGATTTAAAAATTTTTAGCTACATATAGTATGTGGGCCTCCATTTATCCTTTTGTCCCAGGCCTCACAGAATTTAGGAATAAGCCTTGATAGAGTGAGTATTCTAACCAAGTGACCTCCGCCTCGATGTATAGTTAGTCTGTGCGTTGAGATTGAACCACATACTTTAGTGGTTGTTGATCTTTAGTTGATACCAGTTCAAGTCAGGGTTTCTAGAACTCTGATTGAATATCAAGGGCTTGTTTTGAGCACAGTCATGCATCACTTAATGAAGGGCAGAGGATACGTTCTGAGAAACGCATTGATAGATGATGTCATCATTATGTGAACATCATAGGGTGCACTGACACACACCTAGATGGCATAGCTACTACACATGGATGCTCTGGGATAGCCTGTTGTTCCAGGGCTGCACACCTCTACAGCATGGTTCTGTGCTGAATGCTGTGGGCAGCTGTAGTACAGTGCTATTTGTGTATTTAAACACAAAAGATATAGTGAAAACACGGTGTTACAATCTTAAGGGACCGCCATGGTATTTGCAATAGTCGTTGACTGAAACATCATTATATGGTACATGACTACGTATCTTTCTCACCTGGTACTAGTGGAAAGCTAGAAGCTTAAGACCTCTACCTGTAAACATAGCTTAAGGAATAATACAGCATTAGTTTTAAATGATAATAGCATTTACTTATTGAGCAATTTACTATGAGTTAGCTAATATATATTCTCTTTAATTTACTGTTTGTGTTATTTTATCTATAATACAGTTTAACAGGAAAATTACATAGTATGTAATATACTGTTATTATCTATACTTAATGTAGATGAGGAAACTGAGGCACAGAGAAATTAAGGACTTTGCCTAGGATTACCTGTGAAGTTAAGTGGCAGAATCAGTGAATCTAGAAGGTCTGGCCCCAGATCCCTCGTGCTTAGTCACCAGCATACTTTACCACCTCTTTAAAAAAATGGTTAAAAACACAAAGCCAACAACCTGATCCAAAACAGTTCAAACATAGGCAGAGGTAGACCCACCGGTGTTTTGATCACAGTAGTCCCAAGGGTTATAATCAGAGGAATTTTTATTCCCTGCTACTCTTATCCCCTATGTGGGATTTGGCCTTTCTGCATTATCCCTGTGGACTCTCTCTGGTACATTCTTTCTTGTACTTGGAATCACCAGAAAGTGACTTGAGAACATAGAAATCTGCTGTGTTGTGGGACAGAATTACCTGGAAGTGGAAAAAGCCCTCCTGGCTCAATTCACATGTCAGGGCTTATTGTTGTGCCCGAGGAATAAACGAAACTGGGCAGTGAATGTGGCAGTCAGCAAAGCTCTGTCCTTCCTCTGGGTTTCTGGGAAAAACGTAGAGCTCTTCATTGTCACTTTCTGCTGTATATTTGTGTTCTTACTTTTGGAACTGTACGATTATGTAATAAATACCAAAGAGCTGTTGGAAGGATAGGTCAAGTTCAGAAGTGAAAGTGTTTTGGAGGAGTCTAAGCTCCTCCCCACCCTCATTGGCCTTTCTTCTCTAATAAATAGAACTGGTCTAACCGAGGATCTGTGGAAGGAGCAAAGTCCTATGGAGATTCAGGGATTCTAATAACCTCTTGTAGAGTTGCTAGTTCGTTTCAGCCCACAAGAAGAAATTATCTTTTGGCATTGGCTTGAACAGTTCTGCAAAGAACAACCTTTCTGAAAGAATTCTGGAAGGACCACATTGATTATACGTTGTGTGTGTGTCTGTGTGGAGGGGAAGAGAGTAGAGGGGGTTGACAGTTGATGTTAATCAGAAATCCTAAATTATGTGAATTCCTGGTGCTTTGCAATCAGCTGGTCACCTGGTTTTCCTTTGGGCCCTTAATTTTAGGTGTTTTCCGAGGAAGTTGTTCTAACCTTTCTGTAAATACAGGCCGAGTATATTGCACACTTTCGATGTTTAGCCAAATCTCTTTGCTGTTTGCAGTATTATGTGTAGGTTCCCATGTTTTGTAGCATTTAAGACTTCCCATGGTATTTTTATATTGTATTTTGCTAACCTATAAACAATTCCTTGAACTTAAACAAGATATTTGGGCAGTAACAATAAATTTTAAAAACATCAATTCAACTTTTCTACATTAGGGCTTGGACTGTGGAAAAAGTATTGGGCAGCATGCCTCATATTGAGTTGTGTAAGGAATTTAAAGTATAGCTTTATAGTGAGAAAGACTCTATAGCTTCATAATATAAATTGGGTAACTAATGAGAGAAAATGGTTGGCAGGTCTGCTTACTAGACTCTAAGCTCTTCAAGGGTCTGAGTTTTTGTTTGTGTCTCTGATGTATGTCCCCAGTGCCTAGAATGTTACTTGGTAGATAGGAAGCACTTGATCCGTGTTTGCATAAATGAATCTTTCTCACAGTGAGGTTTGTCTGAACAAGCTGTTCTCCCTAAAATTCTTACGCTTATACCTAGCATTATGTTGAAGCATCTCGTTATTCATTGGATACACAAATATGTAGTGAGACTTTGAATCTTCCTTTGAATCTAGAAACATTAGCATTTTTAGACCCTTCTGTTTTAATATTTATACAATTTATGGAATAATAAGAAATATGTAGGACCTCAATTAGGCTTATTTTCAGAGTCACAACTCCACCATTGTTTTGCCTTGTGATCTTTGGTGCCATACTGTACGTAGTTCATGATTTCTGTTTTTTTACGGTCTCCATTTCAGATCTCCCTTGAGTTTAGAAATCTGGCTGAGAAATACCAAACGGTGATTGCTGATATTTGCCGGAGAATGGGAATTGGGATGGCAGAGTTTTTGAATAAGCACGTGACCTCTGAACAGGAGTGGGACAAGGTTAGTCTCATAAGACAATGTCTGTTTGTGATGTATTAGACAAAGCTGGCAGTCCTCATAGTGAAGTTCAGAACAAGGAAAAGTTGTCCACTAGTTCCAGGCCCTCTGGTTTTAGAATTCATCTGTTTAGGTTGAATGTCCGATCATAAACGCTTTATTCCAAACCAGCAGCTATGTGGTATATCAGCCACGCTAGAACTAGAGGACTGGAGAGAAGTGCTTATCTAAACGAAAGGATGTAATCGACTATGGAGACTAAACTACACATCAAAATACAAGGGAGGGTTAGGAGTCTTGCCTATTTTTCATAGGAGTGGTGTTTGTGAGACTTACTCATCACTTCTTTTGGAAGCAAAGACATTTATTTTAAAGCCAGTCAGATTTAGCAAGCAAAGACATTTGAAACATCTAAAGTTGATATATTTCATACCTTTAACAGTGTTTAAGTTAGGATCACAAAAGAGATCTGCTACGTTGTCACTAAGTTAATGTAGGTCCGAGGTCTTGGGCCTCTTAATTTTTCTCACCTCACAACTTGACAGCAGTGTCTTTGGAACTGCCGTTTGTGCTTCCTCAGTTAACAGCACATAATGAGTGCTAGAATAGCAACTTCTGCATTTAAGGTGGAATTACCCGGCTATGTGGTTTACCTGTAATCTCAGCATTTTGGGAGGATCATTTGAGCCCGGGAGTTCCACACAAGCCTAAGCAACATAGTAAGACCCCATCTCTCAAAAAATTAAAAAATTAGCAGAGCATGGTGGCACGTGCCTATGGTCCCAGCTACTCTGGAAGCTGAGGTGTGGGAGGACTGCCTGAGCCCTAGAGTTCAAGGCCGCAGTGAGCCGTGATTGCGCCACTGCACTTCGACCTAGTGACAGAGCAAGACCCCATCTGAAGGAAAATAAAGTGGAGGACACTTCTGGCCAAGAACCAGCCCTGTTATGATAGTAACTTCATTTTCTGTTGTGCAGATTTATTCAGGAAACTTAATGTAGGTTGTTGAATAGAAGTTCTGATCAGATAAAACTGAATTTTGTAAAATTTTTTTGAGACGGGGTCTTTTGCTCTTTCATCCAGGCTGGAGTGCAGTGGTGTGATCGTGGCCCCCTGCAGCCTTAACCGCCTGGGCTCCAGTTAGCCTCCCACCTCAGCCTCCCGAGTAGCTATAACTATAGGCGCATGCCACTATACCAGGCTAATGTTTATATTTTTTTGTAGAGACAGGTTTTGCCATGTTGCCCAGACTACTTTCAAACTCCTGACATCAAACAGTCCTCCCATCCCGGTCTCCCAAAGAGTTGGGATTACAGGCATGAGCTACGGCACCCAGCCAAATATTTTAAGGAGTTATTTTTTTTCTTCAACTTTAGAGGAAAAATAATTATATAAGTCTCCATTTTAGGAGTATTTCTATCAAAAGAACTACCATCTTAACATATATTTTTCTTTGGATAGCACTATAGATGTACTGTTTTTTAAAAATTTCTAATAATTCTTTTTAAGATTTTGTATAGCTGTCCAATAATTTCTTTCTACCTAATTTCAGCAAAGTTTTACTCTCCTCATGTTACTTTTCTCCTAGAACACATTTCAAGTGCTTTCTCTTGGCCTGTTCATTGTGCTCCTGATTAGTCTCTGGCCTTGTATTACTTTCAGTCAGAGACAACTTTCTTTTTGACACGTGGTCTCACTGTGTCACCCAGGCTGGAATGCAGTGGCACAAATAAGGCAACCTTGACCTCCTGGGCTCAAGCAGTCTTCTTTGCCTCAGCCTCCTAAGTAACTGGGACCACAGGCACATTGCCACCATGTCTGGCTAATTTATTTTAATTTTAATTTTTTAAATAATTTTTTAATTTTGATTTTTTTTTTTTTGAGATGAAGGCTTGCTCTTGGGCTTGAAGTGCAGTGGCATGATCTTGGCTCACTGCAACCTCCACCTCCTGGGTTTAAGCGAGTCTTCTGTGTCAGCCTCCTGAGTAGCTGGGATTACAGGCACCTGCCACTGTGCCCGGCTGATTTTTGCATTTTTAGTAGAGACAGTGTTTCACCATGTTGGCCAGGCTGGTCTCAAACTCCTGACCTCGAGGGATCTGCCCACCTCAGCCTCCCAAAACGCTGAGATTACAGGCATGAGCCACTGTGCTGGGCCATTTTTTAAAATTATTTTTGAGACAGGGTCTTGCTTTGTCACCCAGGCTGGTGTGCAGTGGCATGATCAAAACTCAGTGCAGCCTTAACTTCCTGGGGTCAGGCAATCCTGTCGCCACAGCCTCCCGAATAGCTGGGACTATAGGTGTGTACCACCACGCTGAGCTAAATTTTGTAATTGTTTGGTGGAGACGGGATTTCACCATGTTGCCCAGGCTGGTCTTGAGCTCGTGTGCTCAAGCAATCCACCTGCCTCAGCTTTTAAAATGTTTTATAGAGATGAGGTCTCGCTTTGTTGGCCAGGCTGGTTTAGAACTCCTGGGCTCAAGCAATCCCCTCTCCATAGCCTCCCAAAATTCTGGGATTACAGGTGTCAGCCTTGGTCACTGCCTAACTTTTACCCTTCCTAATGACACTCCAGAGCTTACCTTCTTTACGTTTCGCTGCTTGAGTTAACTAATAGACAATTATAGTATTATAGTATGTGGATATTGCATTAAGTTGTCTTAGGGATACCCTTTTCAGAGGAGGATAGCTTTTGACAAATTGCTGTCATGGAAAAAAAGTATTTGACAATTAAGACTTGCATTTACTGAAATCTCTGTTCAGAGAGGGGAGGTATGCTGTCTTTAAAAGAAAAACAGGAAAATAAAGGAAGTTTTAGCAGAGTTATTAAAGTGTGACACTTAGGTCAGACTGCCTAGTTGTGAACCCTTATCCCCTGCCACAAACATGTCAGTCTCACCCTCCTGGGTTCAAGCGATCCTCCTCCTTCACCCTCTTGAGTAAGTAGGACCATAGGCACGTGCCCCCATGCCTGTCTGATTTTTCTTTCTCAGATGGGCAATGTTGGGCAGGTTAATTGATCTCTCTGCCTCAGTTTCCTCATCTGAAATGGAGAAAATAGTGCCATGAACCTGGTAAAATGTGTGTGAGGATTGAATATGCAGAGTGCTTAAAACAATGTTGAGAACATATGGTAGGTATTTGTTCTTTAATATAATAATGATTTTGAGGTCCTGCAAGTCTTGAAATGTTTTCCGATTGGTCAAAGAAATATTATATTTAATATTGTGTTAGTGTCTATTAGCCAGAATATTCCATTTTTCGTCATTGCCTTCTTTCACAATTTTATGTATCAAAAGAATGTACTGTAAAGCTAGGCTGGGCACAGTGTCTCGGGCCTGTAGTTCCAGTACTTTGGGAGGTTGAGGCAGGCAGATCATTTGAGGTCAGAAGTTCGAGACCAGCCTGGCCAACATGGTGAAACCCTGTCTCTACTAAAAATAAAAAAATTAGCTGGACATGGTGGTAGGCGCCTGTAATTCCAGCTACTGGGGAGGTGGAGGCAGAAGAATCACTTGAACCCAGGAGATACAGGTTGCAGTGAGCCAAAATCATGCCACTGTACTCCAGTCCAGGTGACAAAGTGAGACTTGATCTCAAAAAAAAAAGTTTATTGTAAAGCCACTCAGGGTGGTATATGCCTATAATCCCAGCTCTTTGGAAAGCTGAGGTAGAAAGATTACTTGAACCCAGGAGTTTGAGGCTAACATGGGCAACATATGAGACCCCATCTCTTTAAAAAATAATAATAATAATTTTAAAAATGTTTACTAGACTAGTTTTTTTCAGTAGCCTTTTATTATAGTAGCAGTACATGTGCTACAAATTTAGAAAATACAAGTAAAAAATAAAAACATCACATTCTCATCAGTCAGAGATTGCTGGTAAACTTTTTGTGCACATCCTTCTTGGATGTTTTTTAAATCCTGGTATGTATATTTGTATTTTAAAATCAAAATGCATAGTCCATTACTTCAAAAAAAAAAAATAAAAATGCAATCTTACACATTCTGTTTGGAACCTGCGTTTTAGTAGCTAATAATCTCTAGTGTGTCCCTTTTAGCAAAAATTCCATTATTAAAGTACTTTATTAATCATCTGTTACAGTACTGCCACTATGTTGCTGGGCTGGTAGGAATTGGCCTTTCCCGTCTCTTCTCGGCCTCAGAGTTCGAAGACCCCTTAGTTGGTGAAGATACGGAACGTGCCAACTCTATGGGCCTGTTTCTGCAGAAAACAAACATAATTCGTGACTATCTGGAAGACCAGCAAGAAGGAAGAGAGTTTTGGCCTCAAGAGGTAACAGATTGAGGGTATTTTGGGGGAAAATACTTTTAGACATGCTCTGAAAAATCATTTAACTTTTGTGGTTGCAACTTGTGTGTTTCACAAGTCAGACCTACCCGAGACAACATAAGAGAATGTGGGAAACAGGATAGGTTGAGATTAGTTTGCTTCGGGTAGAGTGGCCGAATCCCAGGATTGACATCATGTAATCACTGCATTCCAGCTTTGGTGTCCTTTGTTTTTTCAGTCAGTCTTTCTCCGATTGGTGGATATGATAACAACCCATGTGCACTAGCTTAACAAAAAGTTCTCAGGAAGGGCTTTGTTTGGCCAGGCGCTGTGGCTCACACCTGTAATCCCAGCACTTTGGGAGGCCGAAGTGGGCAGATCACCTGAGGTCAGGAGTTCAAGACCAGCCTGACCAACATGGTGAAACCCCGTCTCTACTAAAAAATACAGAAACAGGTATGCTGTTACACACCTGTAATTCTAGTTACTCGGGAGGATGAGGCAGGAGAATCACTTGAACCCAGTAAGCAGAGATCGCAGTGAGCTGAGATGATGCCACTGCACTCCAGCCTGGGTAACGGAGCGAGACTCCCTCTCGAAAAAAAGAGGAGGGGCTTGGTTCTCCTGCTCAGCCCTGAATCAGTTACTGTTGCTGGACAGCTGAGTCCTGGCCTCTCCTGGATTATGTCTATACAGTACATACAGAATGGATTTCCCTCTAAGAAAGACTTACACGGCAAGAAGCTGAAAGGGATGCCAGGTAGACGAAAACTACAGGTGTCTCTAACAAGAGACAGGAGTCTGTCTTTAACTTTATTAAAACATGGATAGAAAACGGAAAGATTTTGGTACTGATTTTGCTCAGAAGGAAACTAGAAAATTTTATGACTGTTTCCTGAATTTATTCCAGCATTTACCTTTTGCTTTCCGTAAAATTATTTCCTGCAGCCAAGCACTTTTAAATTTTAAAAAGATGACTGAGGCTGAACATGGTGTCTCATAATCCCAGTGCTGAGGCCAGGAGTTCAAGACCAGCCTGAGCAACACAGCACGACGCCATCTCTACAACAAACTGTTAGAAAATGATTCTGCTGAAAGAGAGCAAAAATAAAAAAGTAGAAAAAACTAAATTTAAAAAATTATCTGGGCATGGTGGCATGCACCTGTATTCCTAGCTGCTTGGGAGGCTGAGGCATGAGGATCTCTTGAGCCCAGGAGCTCAATGTCGTAGTGAGTTAAAATTGCACCACTGCATTCTAGCCTCAGTGGCAGAATGAAACCCTATCTCAAGGAAAAAAAAGTGACACAGGGGGAAACAATATTTGCAACTTAAATAGCAGATAAAAGGTTCATATTCCTAATGTAAAAAGAACTTTCAAAAGTTAAGAAAAAGACCAACTGCTCCATAGAAAAATGGGCAAAGAGATGGGAACAGATTGTTCACAGAGACATGCAGATGATTATTAAAAATGTAAAAAGATACTGAGTCTTACTCCTAAGAAAAATTCACATTTAAACTACCCAGGGGGCTGAGTACGGTGGCTCACACCTGTAATCTCAACACTGGGAGGCCAAGGCAGGAAGATCACTGAAACCAGGAGTTCGAAACGACGCTGGACAGTGGAGTGCCCTGTGTCTTAAGAAGTGAAAATTGACTGGACACAGTGGCTCCCTCCAGTAATACCAGCACTTTGGGAGGTTGAGATGAGTGGATCACTTGAGGTCAAGAGCTTGAGACCAGTCTGGCCAACCTGGCAAAATGCTGTCTATACTATAAATACAAAAATTAGCCAAGCATGGTGGCATATGCTTATAGTGCCAGCTACTTGGGAGGCTGAAATGGGGGAATTGCTCAAACCCAGGAGGCAGAGGTTGCAGTGAGCCAAGATGACACCATTGCACTCCAGCCTGGGCCACAGAGCGAGACTCCATCTCAAAAAAAAAACCAGTCATTTAAAAATTAGCTGGGCATAGTGGTACGTGCCTATAGTTCTAGCTCCTTGGATGGCTGAGGTAGGATTGCCTGAGCCCAGGAGTTCAAGGCTGCACTCAGCCACGATTGCACCACTGCATTCTAGCAGCCTGGGTAACAGAGCAAGATCCTTGACTCTTAAAAAAAAACAAACCAAACCAAAACACTACCCTGAGCTCAGACATGGCCTCTTCAGTTTCCTAGGTGACTTGTGTGCAGCCAGGGTTGAGAAACCGCTCTTGTCTGCCCCTCTTTAGCTGACAGTAGGGCTCAAAGAAGGGTAGGGGTTTGTCTGAGGATCACGGTGAGGCAGTGGCTGCTCTGGAAGTGGGGTCTCAGTCTCCCCGCTCCCAGCCCAGCACCTTACCCCATTCCACCATCTCCCAGACAGAACATCAGCCACGGGCATGTGATTTACCAGTATGAGCCGCACCATCCTGCACACATGGGTGCAGAGCCCTGCTCTTCTGATTCACTTCCTTTATCTGTAAAATAGAATGATTTCTCCACAGGGTGGTGGTGTGAATAAAATGAGATGAACTTTTAGTGCACAATGCTTAGGAAAGGTTCTGACCGTTTCATAAAAGTTGAATCATGCCACGTGTGGGCCCAGGTGATGGGCTTCTTTTGCTAGTGTGTCTTCAGGGCCCTTCCATGCTGGGCATAAATAAGTGCTGCATTCATTTTTATTGCCCAGTAATATTCCAGTGTATGGATAGACCACATTTACCCATTCATTAGTTGGAGGATATTTGGGTTCTTTTCATTTTTTTGGCTATGGCGAATAGTACTGTGTACATTTGCATATAAGGTTTTGTGTGAACATGTGTTTTCCTTTTTCTTGGGTCTATACCTAGAAGTAGAATTGCTGGGTTATACAGTAGCTCCAACCTTGTGAGGAGCTGTCAGACTCTTGCACGGTGGCTGCACCATTTTACATCCCCATCAGCAGTGTAAGAGTTCCAGTTTCTCCATGTCCTCATCAGCACTTCTTAGGGTTTTTTTTTTAATTTATAAGCAGAAAATGACCATAATTAATATTTTATGTAATAATTGTTTCAAGAATAGTTTTACTATTTTTTTCTTTTTCTTTCTTTTTTTTTTTTGGAGCTCATTGACCTTTATTTTTGGCTATAGGAACTAAATTAGGGCTCTGTGAAGTCACCTGCCCCACCCAGCTTCACACTGTGAGTTTTTGCTGAAGCTGGACTCGAGGCTTGGAGAGTCCCAGGCACGTTTTATTGCACCCTGTTCTTTTTTTTTTTTTTTTTTTTTTTAACTTTAGGTGTATACTGTATGTGGCATTTCTCCCCATGTTATCCCTCCTCTTCCTCCTCACCCCCCCGCTGTCTCTCCCCTACTCCCCCCAACAACTGCCCCCAGTGTGTGATGCTCCTCTCCCTGAGTCCACGTGTTCTCGTTTTTCAACACCCACCTGTGAGTGAGAACATACAGTGTTTGGCTTTCTGTTCTTGTGTCAGTTTGCTGAGAATGATGGTTTCCAGATTCATCCAAGTCCCTACAAAGGACACGAAGTCATCATTTTTTATGACTGCGTAGTATTCCGTGGTGTATATGTACCACATTTTCTTTGTCCAGTCTGTTATTGATGGGCATTTGGGTTGGTTCCAGGTCTTTGCTATTGTACACAGGGCTGCAATGAACATAGGTGTGCGTGTGTCTTTATAGTAGAATGATTTATAGTTCTTTGGGTATATACCCAGTAATGGGATTGCTGGGTATATACCCAGAAGGTATCTATTTCTAGATACTTGAGAAATCGCCACCGTATCTTCCACAATGGTTGAACTAATTTACACTCCCACCAACTGTGTAAGAGTGTTCCTATTTCTCCACATCCTCTCCAGCATCTGTTGTCTCCAGATTTTTTAATGATTCGCCATTCTAACTGGTGTGAGATGATATCTCAGTGTGGTTTTGATTTGCAGTTCTCTAATGACCAGTGACGATGAGCATTTTTTCATATGTTTGTTGGCCTCATATATGTCTTCTTTTGAAAAGTGTCTGTTCATAACCTTCGCCCACTTTTGAATGGGGTTTTTTTTTCTTTTATATCTGTTTTAGTTCTCTGTAGATTCTGGATATTAGCCCTTTGTCAGATGGGTAGATTGCAAAAATTTTGTCTCATTCTGTTGGTTGCCGATTTGCTCTAATGATGGTTTCTTTTGCTGTACAGAAGCTCTGGACTTTAATTAGATCCCATTTGTCTATCTGGGCTTTTATTGCCATTTCTTTTGGTGTTTTAGTCATGAAGTCCTTGCCTATGCCTATGTCCTGGATGGGTCTGCCTATGTTTTCTTCTAGTATTTTTATGGTGTTAGGTTTTCTGTTTAAATCTTTGATCCAGCTGGAGTTAATTTTAGTGTAAGATGACAGGTAGGGGTCCAATTTCTGCTTTCTGCACATTGCTAGCCAACAATGGGAAAATAGTTTTCCCAGCACCATTTATTAAACATGGAGTCCTTTTCCCTTTGCTTGTTTTTGCCGGGTTTGTCAAAGATCAGATGGTTGTGGATGTGTGATGTTTCTTCTGGGGTCTCTATTGTGTTCCATTGGTCTGTGTCTCTGTTTTGGTACCAGTACCATGCTGTTTTGATTACTGTAGCCTTGTAGTATAGTTTGAAGTCAGGCAGTGTGATGCCTCTGGCTTTGTTCTTTTTGCTTAGGATTGTCTTGGCTATGCGGGCTCTCTTGTGATTCCATCTGAAGTTTAAAGTGGTTTTTTACAGTTCTGTGAAGAAGGTCATTGGTAGCTTGATGGGGATAGTGTTGAATCTATAGATTACTTTGGGCAGTATGGCCATTTTCACCATATTGATTCTTCCTAACCATGAGTATGGAATGTTTTTCCATCTGTTTGTGTCCTCTCTTATTTCATTGAGCAGTGGTTTGTAGTTCTCCTTGAAGAAGGTCCTTTACATCCTTTGTTAGTTGTATTCCTAGGTATTTTATTCTCTTTGTAGCAATTGTGAATGGCAGTTCACTCTTGATTTGGCTCTCTGTCTGTTATTGGTATATAGGAATGCTTGTGATTTCTGCACATTGATTTTTGTATTCTGAGACTTTGCTGAAATTGCTTATCAGTTTGTGAAGTTTTTGGGCTGAGATGATGGGGTCTTCTAGATATACAATCATGTCATCTGCAAATAGAGACAGTTTGACTTCCTCCTTTCCTAATTGAATACGTTTTATTTCTTTTTCTTGCCTGATTGCTCTGGCTAGAACTTCCAATACTGTGTTGAATAGGAGTGGTGAGAGAGGGCATCCTTGTCTAGTGCCTGATTTCAAAGGGAATTCTTCCAGCTTTTGGCCATTCAGTATGATATTGGCTGTAGATCTGTCATATATAGCTTTTATCATTTTACGATACATGCTGTCAATACCTAGTTTATTGAGAGTTTTCAGCGTGAAGGGCTGCTGAATTTTGTTGAAGGCTTTCTCTGCATCTGTTGAGATAATCATGTGATTTTTGTCTTTGGTTCCGTTTATGTGCTGGATTACATTTATGGATTTGTGTATGTTGAACCACCCTTGCATCTCCAGGATGAAGCCTACTTGGTCACGATGGATAAGCTTCTTGATGTGCTATTGCAGTCTGTTTGCCAGTATTTTATTGAAGATTTTTCATCAATGTTCGTCATAGATACTGGCCTGAAGTTTTCTTTTTTAGGGTTTTGGTATCAGGATGATATTGGTCTCATAAAATGAGTTAGGGAGGATTGCCTTCTTTTGTATTGTTTGATAGAGTTTCAGAAAGAGGAATGGAAACAGCTTCTCTTTGTACGTCTGGTAGAATTTGGCTGTGAACCCGTCTGGACCTGGACTTTTTTTTGGTTTTAGGCTGCTGATTGCTGCCTCTACTTCAGCCCTTGTTAATGGTCTATTCAGGGTTTCAACTTCCGCCTGGTTTAGTCTTGGTAGGGTACAAGTGTCCAGGAATTTATCTATTTCTTCCTGGTTTACTGGTTTGTGTGAGTAGAGCTGTTTGTAGTAATCTCGGATGGTAGTTTGTATTTCTGTGGGATCAGTGGTGATATCCCCTCTATCGTTTTTTATTGCATCTATTTGATTCTTCCACCTTTTCTTTTTTATTAATCTGGCTAGCAGTCTATTTTGTTGATCTTTTCAAAAAACCAGCTCCTGGATTTATGGATTTTTTGAAGGTTTTTTTGTGTCTCTGTATCTCCTTCAGTTCTGCTCTGATCTTAGTTATTTCTTGTCTTCTGCTGCCTTTTGAGGTTTTTTTGATCTTGCTCCTCTAGCTCTTTCAATTTTGATGATAGAGTGTCGATTTTAGATCTCTCCTCTGTTCTCTGGTGGGCATTTATTGCTATAAATTTCCCTCTAGACACTGCTTTAAAGGTTTCCCAGAGATTCTGATAAGTGGTGTCTTCATTCTGGTTGGTTTTGAGGAACATCTTTATATCTGCCTTCATTTCCTTGTTTATCCAATCGACACTGAGAAACAAGTTGTTCAGTTTCCAAGTGGTTGTGCAGGTTTGAGTATGTTTGTTGATCCTGAGTTCTAGTCTGATTGCGCTGTGGTCTGACAGACTGTTAGGATTTCTGTTCTTTTGCATTTGCTGAGGAGTGATTTGCTTCCAATGATGTCAACTTTAGACTAAGTGCAATGTAGTGCTGAGAAAAATGTATGTTCTGTGGATTTAGGGTGGAGTGTTCTATATATGTCTGTTAGGTCCACTTGGTCCAGCTCTGCGTTCAAGTCCTGGATATCCATGTTAATTTTCTGTCTTGTTAATCTAATACTGAAAGTGGAGTGTTGAAGTCTCCCACTGTTATTGTGTGGGAGTCTAAATCTTGTTTTAAGTCGTTAAGAACTTGCTTTATATATCTGGGTGCTCCTGTGTTGGGGGCATATATATTTAGGATAGTTAGCTCTTCCTGTTGGATTGATCGTTTTACCATTATGTAGTGTCCTTCTTTGTCTCTTTTGATCTTTGTTGGTTTGAAGTCCATTTTAACAGAGACCAGGATTGCAACCCCTGCTTTTTTTTTGTTCTCCGTTTGCTTCTTCCATCCCTTTATTTTGAGTGAATCTTCTTCCATCCCTTTATTTTGAGTCTATGTGTGTCTTTGTATGTGAGGTGAGTTTCCTGAACACAGCACACTAATGGGTTCTGACTTTTTTTTTTTTTTTAGAATAAAAAGAATGAAAGAGAGAAAAAGGAAGAGATTTTAGAAAAAGAGAAAAGGAGAAAGAAACAGCAAAAGAAAGGAAAAAAGAATGAAAGAGAGAAAGAAAGAGGAAGAGATTTTAGAAAAAGAAAAGGAGAGAGAAAGAAACAGCAAAAGAAAGAAAAAAAAAGGAATGAAAGAGAGAAAGAATGAGGGAGAGAGAATGGGATTCTTGTTTTATTGCCCAGGCTAGAATACAGTCTAAAAATGGATATTAAAAACCTCTTTTATGCCAATAATTGTGCTTAACAATGGAGACAGGAAGGAATAGGGGATGAAAATAACAAATAAGCAGCCAACCAATATTTTATTTAAACCTGTGAAATGCTATGCAATTGCTGGGGAGTGAT
>PVKP010012911.1:0-24842 GCA_004027715.1 Plecturocebus donacophilus
TGTGGAGAAATAGGAACACTTTTACAGTGTTGGTGGGAGTGTAAATTAGTTCAACATTTGTGGAAGACAGTGTGACGATTCCTCTAGGACCTAGAAATAGAAATTCCATTTGACTCAGCAATCCCATTACTGGATATGTACCCAAAGGATTATAAATCATTCTATGATAAAGACACATGCACACGTATGTTCATTGTGGCACTGTTTACAATAGCAAAGACCTGGAACCAACCCGAATGCCCATTGATGATAGACTAGACAAGGAAAATGTGGCATATATATATCATGGAATACTATGCAGCCATAAAAAACGATGAGTTCGTCTCCTCTGTAGGGACATAGATGAATCTGGAAACCATCATTCTCAGCAAACTGACACAAGAACAGAAAATCAAACACTGGATGTTCTTACTCATAGGAGGGTGTTGAACAAAGAGAACACATGGGCACAGGGAGAGGAGAATCATACTCCCCTGGGGTCTGTTGGGGGGGCCAGGGGAGGGGCAGTGGGCAGTGGGGAGGTTGGGGAGAGATAAAATGGGGAGAAATGCCAGATGGGGGTGACGGCAGGATGGCGGCAGCAAACCACATTGCCATGTATATACCTATGCAAGAATCCCACATGATCTGCATGTGTACCTGAGAACCTAAAGTAAAATTTAAAAAAAATAAATAAAGAAAATAGAAAAGCAAATCTAAATCTGTTAACAGGAAGATTTAGGTCATATTTAAAGAATTTAAACTTCTATATATTTGAAACCAGTAAGTAGTTTTTATTTACCATGATTATATTTTAATATTCAGAAAGATAGGCTCATTAAAATATTAAACCTTGAATATTTTAGAATAAAGTGTCTGAGAAGGTGACTTACTGTTATCATTGGAAACTACTATTCCTCTTTCAATGTGTTTTTTATTAAAATATAAGATAATAATACTATACAGTATAAGTTGCTTTCTTCTTTTAAAGACATATATGTCTAAAATATATATTAAAATATTTGTGACAGAGTGAGACCCTGTCTCAAAAAATATATTTATTGAGATATAATTTTTATAACATAAAATTCATCTGTTTTGAGTATAGAATTCAATGATTTTCTGTATATTTTCAAAGTTGTTTAATCATTAATTCACTCTAATTCAGAATATTTTCATCACCCCAAAAATATGTTTTGCACTGATTAATAATCATGTCCTTCCCCAAGACCACTCCTTCAACTCTTGAAAACCATGCCTTTATATTCCACTTCTGTAGATTTGTCAATTCTAGAAATTGTATACAAAACAAATTACAAGGTTTGTTGTCTTCAGTGACTATCTCCTTTCACATGCCTTAACGCTGGAGCATGCATACATCCTTCACTCATTTTTATTGATAAACAGTAACCTATCATGTGACAATATTACATTTTATTTGTGTATTAATCAATTGGTGGATAGTTGAGCTATTTCTGTTTCTTGACAGTTAAAAATAATGCTGCTATAAGCATTTGTATAAAAGTTTTGCTTAGATACATGTTTTGATTTGTCTTGGGTAGATATCTAGGAGTGAAATTTCTGGTTCATATTATTATCTCTATGTTTAACAAAAATATATTATTATGAGTCAATTTGCTTTCTGTAAAACTGTAGAAAAATAAAACTTCCAAAACTTATCTTCCAAAATATCTGCAGAGTAATTTTTAAGAAACTTTATAATGTAAACATTTCTAGTCATCCAGAATAATCATGATCTACTTTTGAAATTGAAAAAAACTCAGATCTTCTGAGTTTCAAATTTTAAGATGATGGCTTCTGACAAACACACATTTTTGTCAAAATAGCATTTGTACTTACTGTGGGTGCTCTGAAAACCTAAATGACAAAAATGATCACGTAAGGTAGTAATTTTGGAATTTTTTGGCTGAGTGGCCCTGAGTCTATTGGCACCCAACAGTGAGGAAAATTATTTATAAACAGCCTTATTATGTGCTAGACCAAAACTCTGTATTGCCTCAAACTTTAAAAAGTATTGCAAAAATGTTGTGACTAAAATTGTATATTCTTGATCACTTCTTACCAAATTCAGTTTCAAACTTTGCTTTTACTTTCTCATAAACTCAGTCTCATTATATTTATATTATAGTTTTTATAAATTATTCTGATTTCTTAAAGAATCTCTTGAATTAATATATACATCAACAAAGCCTAAACTTCTAAAAATACTCATATATGTAAGGACATTGTAAAGTAAATCTCTTAAAATTAGAAAATTTAAAATAATTTCATGTTTTTACTAAAACGTATAATTATACTAAAAGCTATGATTTTTATGTAGTTGTGTTATAAATAAGAAGTATAACTGCCCTCTTACCAGAGTCCAAAGCATTAAATAACCACAAATTAAGGCAACTGCAAATAGATATGGATTAGTTACTTCGATTAATTAATTTTTAAAAGGTCAGCTCTCCCTTTACAGTTTTATCCTTTTAATTTCAGTAAACTGTTATAACACTAGTAGTTGGAAGAGAGAAAAATAATATTTATTTAATTTCTGAATGTTTGTTACATTAAGATAATTATTGTTATTATGAGAAACAATCTCAGCCGGGCATGGTGGCTCATGCCTGTGATCCCAGCTCTTTGGGAGGCTTAGGTGGGTGGATCACAAAGTCAGGGGTCTGAGACCAGCCTGGCCAATATGCTGAAGCTGCATTTCTACTTAAAAATACAGAAAATTAGCCAGGCGTGGTGGCAAGTGCCTGTAATCCCAGCTACTTGGGAGGCTCAGGCAGGAGAATCACTTGACCCCGGGGGGCAGAGGTTTCAGTGAATCGAGAGGGCTCCATTGTGCTCCAGCCTGGCTGACAGAGCGCATCTCAAAAAAAAAAAAAAAAAAAAAAAAAAACAAGAGAGAAACAATCTCACAAAGTTATCTTCAACATTAGCCCAGTTTTCCAACTAAGTAAATACTTGTGACAGAGAAATACTACCTTCCTTACATAATGCCACAGAGCTGTTAACCAATAGGGTTGACGTTTTCACCCAGAATAATCTAACACCAAAGCTCCTATACTCTTTTCAACACACCAGGGGTTCTCTGAATTGAATTTATCCATGTAGTCAACATGTTGAGTGCACAGTTTTTTCCTAGGTGCCAGGTTTACAAAATACAATAGAACAGTTTCTGCTAAGAAAAGATTACAGTCAACTGGGTGGGAGGGAAGTAATTATTACGTTTCATTACAATAAAGAATGGCAAGTGTCAATTTTAGTCATATATACATGGGATAAAAGACGTGAATGACTACAATTAGTTTTACAGAGAAAAGGTTGAGGGGCATTCTTTTTGTAGAAAGTGTTGAGTGATAATAAAAATGGAGAATGGCAGATAATCACACAGAAGAACTTTAGAGGAAAATCTGGAGGAAATAAACAGCATGATGTATACAGAATGACGACAGGAAGTTCAGAATCAAGGGGCCATCCACTGTAATATAATTAATTTTAATTATAGATATTATGCTCCTGTATACTCATCACTTTTTTCTTGTTTCCTAACACATGACCACACACACACACACACACACACACACACACACACACACAAACAAAACCTGCATTCTGAAACAGATGTTTTAATCTTACATACATGAGCATGGGAATATCAGAATCAGAAATGCCTTGGCAATATTTTCTTAATGTACATTTTATTTCCTTTGAAAAGCATGAATAAGATTTCCAGAAATGCTTATGACCCAGCTCTGACCCAGCCTTCTGATTCTACTTTGAGGAATCCGCAAACTATGTCAGTTTATATATTTATCTATTCATTTATGCATATATTTATTAAGAGCATAAATATTCCAAGTATGCTTGAACACCTGAAAATTATAAAATGGTTCACTCTAAAATTATTTTATCTTAGAGAAAAAGACTTTTTATTTTACAGAATGCTAAATTCTTCCGACTTGTTTTTTCTTTCTCTCTTAGAATTTGGCAATTCTACTGACTGTCATTGAGATTGCAGTGCTTAGCCTTCTTTTATTGCAGAACAGATGTTCTAAGTGCTGGGCTCATTTGACATGGGTTGGGTTTGAGATATCACAGATGTTATAGTTTAATTCTTGTTAGGTCAGAAAGCTTTCTCACTATCCATTCAAAATATTGGTAAAATATAATTAAAAAAATACACATGTCCAATTAAGTTTTGCTTAATTGAGTTTTACTTAGTCAATCGCCCATTATCACCAATGGTAGCATGGGCTGTGGATTGACAAGTCAGTGTTCATTTTAATGGTCACAGTCTGATGAATTTTATTTGTGTAAATAATTATCATTACTGATTGATTTTTATTATGATACTGAGAGCTGCTGATTGAAAACAGCAGGAAAAAAAATCTGTATTACTAACTTATTTCCAGAAAATAGACACTTCGAGAACCATTTTACATAACCAAATTTTTCTGAATTATTTCCTAATACCCATAAAAATAGTAAAACATTTCAATTTCTGAAAACCTGGATTGTTCTCACACCACTATTCAAATTCCTAAATCAGAGAAAAGCCTACATTTAATTTTGTACAGTGCCAGATTTGCCTCCGACTAGCTCAATAGGCCTGTTTATATGAGGATCTTCCATAACTAATTAATTTCCATCTCTAAACAAAAGAGCCAACAGCTTTGAATTAGAACATTCCCAACCTATGTACATTAATGCAATCTGATTTAGTCATTAGGATTGTTAAATTAATTGAACTGTCTTCGCAATTTTATGGTTATTTCAGTCTTAACCAGTTAATCAGATCTTATCTATGTTGTCTCAATCAATTTGTGACAAGCAGCTATTACTATAGCCAAAGGAACAATTTTGTGTCTATTAAGGAAGGGTTACTTTGATCATTCTACAAACACTTTAGCTAGGCAGCACTAGCTTACTACATCTGTTCATATAATAGAAATATGAAATGCATAATGTAATTATTTCCCCTATAAGGAGAGATAGTACATACACTGGGTCAAATGTTCTACAAACCCATTTGAGTGTAATATTTGAACACTGTTCATGTTGACAATAACAATGATGGCCACTGGTAAGAAAAATTGTTACCTGCTATGAAGTAAACTACTAAAAATGTTCTAAATTGTCCAGAGATGAGGAGTGAGGTTGTAACAGCACTGCTTGGGAAGCATTCTAAAATGCTTGCCCTCTCTTTCACCTCTCCCCTTCCCACACATTTGGTAGTTCTTCAAGATATACTGGAATATTGGACACTGATTGTTTCAGCTATTAACTGGCTTGTGTATGTCGTAACTTCATCTTGTGTATTAGTCCATTCTCACCCTGTTAATAAAGACATACTCAAGACTAGGTAATTTATAAAGGAAAAAGGTTTAATTGACTCACAGTTCAGCATGGCTGGGAGGCCTCAGGAAACTTAAAATCATGGTAGAAGAGGAAGCAAACATGTCTTTCTTCACATGATGGTATCAAGAAGTATCGAGTAAAAGAAGAAAATGCATCTTGTAAACCATCAGATCTCGTGAGCACTCACTCACTGTCACAAGAATAGCATTAGGGTAACTGTCTCCACGACTGAATTACCTCACACCAGGTCCTCCCCACAACACATGGGGATTGGGAGAACTACAATTCAAGATGAGATTTGGGGGTGGGGCACAGCCAAACCATATCATCTTGTTTCCTAATTTATTACTCTGATAAATGAAGAGAGAGACTCTATTCTTCAATTTGTGAAGACATGGTGGATTGGTAATTCCTTCACTTCCACCTCACTAAGAAGGGAGGATTTGTGGTGAAAAGCATTGGTGAAAAGATGGATAGTTAATTGCAAAATGTTCTCCAGAGCCTCTGGAATAACCAGAGAATGATCATATTTAGCTTGAGACATAATCTTTACTTATGTTTACTACTTTTCACCAATTATTCTGCTTCCACAACCATCACCACTGCTTACATGTATATGTACATCTTTTGACATACACTCTTGCAATGATTGAGGATGCCCCAAATATCTTAGTTTTCATTGATAACAGTAATGTCTCAAAAAATTTAAAGCTATTTATATACTCAGCTCTTTACAACGACAAGTAACAAGAATTCCTGCATTATCTATGCTGATAATTAAAATATGTAATTTAAAATTTTAATTTTATATATCCTTTGCAACATTTTTCCTTTTTTTTTTTGTTTTTCAAAATTTGTCCTTCTTATCCAGCATGATGTTAAATATTGAGTGTCAACTTGATTGGATTAAAGGATGCGTAGCACTGTTTCTTGGTATGCCTATGAGGGTGTTGCCAAAGGAGATGAACATTTGAGTCAGTGGAAAGGCAGAACCTCCTGCAATCTGGGTGGATCTGCCTTTCCCAATATAATCAGCTGCCAGCATAGCCAGAATAAAAATAAGCAGAAGAAGATGAAAAGACTAGACAAGTTTAATCTTCTGGCCTACATCTTTCTCCCATGCTGGATGCTTCCTCCCCTTGAACATTGGATTCCAGTTTCTTCAGTTTGGGGACTCTTAGACCTTGGACCACAGACTGAAGGCTGCACTGTTGGCTTCCTTCCTTTTGAGATTTTGGGACTCGCCCTGGCTTTCTTGCTTTTCAATTTGCAGATGAATTATTGTAGGATGTCACCTTGTGATTGTGTGAGTCAATATTCTTTAATAAACTCTCCTTTATACATACATCTGTCTTATTAGTTCTGCCCCTTCAGAGAACCCTGACTAATACATCCAGACACAGGTGCCCTCACCGAATGCTTGAACAACCGTCTATAGGCACAGCTGAAATACCAGTTGAAAGGCAACATCCTGAAAGAACAGTGTGCCCTCCTTCAGGACAAGTATATTTATCAAGTCCAGGGCCTCTACTTGGTGCTGTGTCCACAACAGAATACCTAGGTACAGAAGCTACATTTCAAACCCACATTTTAGTGCTTATGTTTTCAGAACATTCTCAGTGCTGCTTCAATCCACAGCCTGTGAAGCAGAAGACAGAACTTTTGTTAGATTTAGCATACAGATTTTATCAAATGAACCTGAAACCACTTGTGTGAGAGGAACTGAGAAGAGAAATGTGTGACAATAGGGAAACTGTTAAACACCAATGCAAGTCTAACCCCAAATGAAGGAAAGCCAGATGACATCTCCAGGACTTTAGGTCTAAGGAAGGTTTGGAAAGAAAAAACAAAACACTGAGGAGGTGACGAGGGATTGGAGGTAGCAAACCACCATGGCATGTGTATACCTATGTAATAATCCTGCAAGGTATGCACATGTACTCCAGAACTTAAAGTATAATGAAACAAACAAACAAAACTCCGAGGAGTCCTCATGCCAAAGTCAATAGCCTAAGCAATTCCATATCTGTCAGGAATGGGCCTGCATTCACATTGTTTCTATACTTAGTCAGTGGCTGGGAAGAGCCTATAAAAAAGATAGCTTTGGTCCAAATGCAGTGTTGGGTATTGCTACTCAGCAGCAGGGGTACTTACTCAATTATGGGTTTGAAGTTGGAGGTCTGTGAGGTGCATGCTCCCCTCACACCACAGTGTCTCCATGGCCTAAAAGCAACCTTTGTTCTTATACTTAGAATTTTCTTACTTTCTCAGTGGCTTTGCTTCTTGCTCTCTCATATTCAGTCGAGTTCCCTCTGTCTACCATTTCTTGTCTTCCCTTCTCATCTAAGAATATATCTTTATGCTAGGACATTCCCATTAAAATACTGTAATAAAATAGTAATAATCATAATAAATTTAATTATCCCTCTTGACACCGAATTGGTTTCCATCGTAGACCTCATTCTTCTGGTTGCCTTTGTTGACCTTGTTTGAGATAATTTCTACCCACACTATCTTATCTTAACTTCTCAAACTGCCATTTACTTATCTGTCCAGCTAGTTTAATTCAAATTCTACTATATATATATATATATATATATATATATATATATATATATATTTGTTTCAATGACTTTGTATTAGTCAGTTCTCAAACTGCTTTAAAGCTATTATCTGAGACTGAGTAATTTTTAAAGAAAAGATGTTTAATTGACTCATAGTTCCACATGGCTGGGGAGGCCTCAGGAAACTTATAATCATGGTGGAAGGAGAAGGGGAAGCAAGCACCTTTTTCAAAGGGTCACAGGAGAGAAAGAGAACGTAGGGGAAACTGCCACTTTTAAACCACCAGATCGCATGAGAAGTCTCTTACTATCACGAGAACATCATGGTGGAAACTGTCCCCGTGATTCAATAACCTACCAAAAGGTTTCTCCCTTAGTACAGGGGGATTACACTTAGAGATGAGATTTGGTTGAGGACACAGAACCAAATCTTATCCTTTCACCTTCATCACTGGTCCCTCCTAATTCTCATGTCAAAAACAATTATGCCTTCCCAACAGTCCCCCAAAGTCTTAACTTATTCTCACACTAACTCAAAAGTCCAACTCCAAAGTTTCATCTGAGCCAAGGTAAGTCCCTTCAGCCATTGATCCTGTAAAATCATAGTCAAGTTAATTACTTCCAAGACACAATGAGGGTACAGGCATCGGGTAAATGTTTACATTCTAAATGGGAGAAATTAGCCAAAGCAAAGAGGTCACAGACCCCATGCAAGTCCAAATGGCAGGGCAGTCATTAAATCTTAAAGCTCCAAAATCTCCTTTCACTCCATGTCTCAAGTCAAGGGCATGCTGATGCAAAGGGTGAGCTCCGATGGCCTTGGACAGCTCCACCCCTGTGGCTTTGCAAGGTGCAGCTCCTGTGGCTGCTTTCATGGCTGGCATTGAGTACCTGCAGCTTTTCCAGGTGCAAGGTACAAGCTGCTGGTGGATCTACCATTCTGGGTGCTGGAGGATGGTAGCCTTCTTCTTTTAGCTCCACTAGGCAGTGCCCCAGTGGGGACTCTGTGTAGGGACAACAACCCCTAGCAGAGGGGGCTATGCCCAGGCAGAGGGGGCTGGGGGGCTCTGCCCAGGCAGCAGACTTCTGCCTGCACATCCATGTATTCTCACACAGCCTCTGAAATCTAGGTGGAGGTTCTCAAACATCAACCCTTATCTTCTGTGCACCTGCAGGCTTTCAACACTACATGGACATCACCAATGTTTGGAGCTTGCACCCTCTGAAGGAACAGTCTGAGCTGTACCTTAGCCCCTTTTAGGCATGGCTGGAGCTGGAGTGGCTGGGATGCAAGGTGCCATGTCACGGGGCCGCACACAGCCAGGGAGTCATGGGCCTGGTCCATGAAACCATTTTTTCCCTCCTAGGCCTCTGGGCCTGTGAAGATCTCTGACATCCCCTAAAGAGATTTTCCACATTGTCTTGGCTATTAACATTCGGCTTCTCATTATTTAGGCAAAATTTTTGTAGCTGGCTTGAATTCTTCCCTAGAAAAATTGTTTTTTATTTTCTACCACATAGCCTTCACATTTTGAAAACCTTTATGCTCTTCTTTCCTTTTATACATAAATTCCAATTTAAAACTGTATCTTTGTAAATGCACATTACTGAATGTTTTCAGAAAAAGCCAAGTCATATCTTGAACATTTTGCTGCTTATAAATTTCTTCTGCCAGATACCTTAAATCATCTCTCTCAAGTTCAAAGTTCCACAGGTCTCCAGGGCAAGGGCAAAATGCTGCCAGTTTCTTTGTTAAAGCATAGCAAGAGTGACCTTTCTCCAGTTTTCATTAAGTTCATCATCCTTGTCTGAGACTGTCTCAGTCTAGACTTCATTGTCCACATCTCTGTCAGCATTTGGCAAAACCATTCAACAACTCTCTAGGAAGTTTCAAACTTTCCCACATCTTCCTATCTTCTTCTGAGCCCTCCAAGCTATTCCTATCTCTGCCTGTTACCTGGTTCCAAAGTTGCTTTCATATTTTCGGGTTATCTTAATCACAGTACCCAACTCTGAAAGTACCAATTCTATGTATTTGTCCGTTCTCAAATACATAGAATTGTATGTAAAGATACAATTGTATTTAAAGATAAATACATAGAATTGTATGTAAAGATACTGCCTGAGACTGAGTAATTTATTTACAAAAGATGTTTAATTGATTCACAGTTCCACGTGGCTGAGGAGGCCTCAGGAAATTTACAATCATGGTGAAAGGTGAAGGGGAAGAAAGCACCTTCTTTGCAGGGCAGCAGGAAGGAGAGATAGCACAGGGGAAACTGCCACTTTTAAACCATCAGATCTCATGAGAACTCTCTCACTATCACAAGAATATCATGGTGGAAACCTTCCCAGTGAATCAATCATCTCCCAAAAGGTTCTTCCTCAATACATGGGGATTACAGTTTGAGGGGAGATTTGAGTGGGAACAAGGAGCCAAACCATGTCAATTTTATTGTCAAATTAATCGGAAATTCCTCTTACCTAATCTTATTAAATGATTCAACAGCAATTGACATATTCAACCATTCTTTCTTTCTCTTGCAATAATCTTGGGTTTCCTGAAATCAAGATCTTTAGTTTTTTACATGTTTTGTTCACCTTACTTTGCCAGACCTTTTCCCACATTTCCATATTTCATTGGCATCCCTCAGATCTTTGTTTTTTTTATCTTTTTCTACTATCTCCTCAGTTAAAATAAAGTTTGTTGCTTTAGCCAACACATTGTGTTGATGCTCTCTTCTTTTAGCCTAGACTTTTCATCTGGGTACCAGTCCCATATATCTATATTTCTACTTGACATCTTCATGTGAATGTCTTTCATGCATTGTAGGCATATACCAAGTAGAAATGGTCATTTCTCTCCCGAAAACTTTTTCTCCTTGAAAATAGTACATATCAAAAAATAGTGCTGGAATTCATCCAGATATTCAGGCAAAAAAAAAAATGGAGCCATTTTTTACTTATTTTTTTTCTACCTCAGCCATTATATTCAAGCATTAGTCTTTCTTATGTTTTATTTTTTTATTTATAATCTATCCACTTTTTTCTGATATCCACTCTCTTCACCTTGGTTGATCTCTTCTATGGCTTATTACAATAGCCTCCAAACTCATTTCTAGGTGTCTCTCTTGATCTTTCCAATCAATTCTCCACAGAATGTCTAGAATACTTCAACTAAAATATTTTTATATTCTACTTAGAATAAAGTATTGGCTCTTTGCATTAGACTAGTAAGGTCAATGGCTGTTCTTGTCCCATTTATCTTTGTACTTCATCTCAGTATCACTCTCTCCATTTTTATTACAGTCTAGACAAATGGTCTTGAGTTACTCTCACATGCCAAACATTTTCCCCATTATTCCAGATGTTCCTTTGCCTTCCACAGTCTTCACTTGCACTTGGTTTAGTGTGATCATGTTCATTGACTTTCCTGCTGAGCTCCAACATTTTAAAGAGTGTCCCCCTTTCCCTCAGAATTGACTACACTTTGGCAAATTCTATGGCAAATCTATAATTTCAAGGTAAAATCTTTTCTTCATTTCTCAAAGTAAATGTCACTTCATACAAAAAGTGTGCCTGATAATTCTTTGTAAAGCATTCTCCATCTTATTCTCCCTTACCCAGTTTCCTTTAAGTGATATTTTAATTACTATATGTTCCGTTAAGTTTGTATCTTGCTGGTGACCCAGAGTTATTGTATATGCTGCTGGAAAAACAATAACTTTGCTAAATAATGATATATTGCATTTGTATCACCCATAATTTTTATTTTAGACTTTTTAAAAGGATACTTTAAATCTTATTCAACATTTATTATTCTTATCCATGTAAAAATGTAATTGTACGTAAAGAAAATGGTGAAGGTTCACCTTAACATTAACTTAAACCTTGAATTCAGAGTTTAAATTTCCTAAGTTGTATTTTGATTCCGATATTACTGTTCATTTTTTCCATGCAACATTGTCCTTCATGCCATGAAGGGACTGGCAAGTGCAGGAATGAAAGAAATAATTTATATGAAGATGGCTTTGTCTTTATTTCCCAATTTTTAAGTCTGCCATTGGCACACATTTTGCAAATTTTGGTGTCAGCATTTTCTGAATCATATCAGAAGTCATCAAGATTCTGTACTCTTACTCCTTCTTCAAATAGCCCTGACATATCCTGTGTGCTGAAATGCCAATGGATGTAGCTTTCCAGATATAAAACCTGGAGTAACACACAGACCACTTTTTCACCAGCGTGTTCTTTAGTTGTTGACACCTCTGTCTATACCAAGTAGAGCTGCCTTCTCACTTCCACTTCTTATAAATTCTAGGCTGTTCAATCATTCTCCCTTATCCTTTGCCCAGTAGGCAGCTCTTTCTCTCATTTGTAAGTTGAAAGAAAATTCCATTTTCTTTATTTTATTACTATTACTTTTTATTTTATTGAAAGGCACTGCTATGTCTGGGAATTCTTTTTCCGAAGATTTGTGGAATTTTTTGAATAAAGTAGTACCTAATTCCACTGCTTTGATAATATATAAACAGCCTGAACCAATATATATGTAGGTGGATAATAACAACTATTTTTACTAAAAGACTGCACCCCGGACCACAGCAACAGAAATATGATATTAATAAGGCAATGAATACTAAGTTCAGAGATGTTAAAATGTTAATTAAAATTATGTGTATTTCAGTATTACTAAAAAAGTGGATATCCTTTTTATTACACATTTTACTGGCTAACTCTCCTTCTGGACTGAAAGTTGAATAAGGCTGTGACTATTGCATTCACTTTGATCAAACAGACTAATATATATATTAACTGTTGAATAAATTCCATATATATTTGTTGAATAAATGTATAAATGAAGCTCATAATGGAAAACTCTCCAAAGTATGAGTTTATTTATTAATGGTGAAATTAGCAAAAACACAAATTAAAACTATTTCAATCTTAGGACTCCTGGGTTTTGTAAAGAAAATTTCCTTTTTTTTAGTAAAAAGGTTTTAATATGAATAAATTAAATAGTCAAGAATAATATGTACTTTTATCATTTTATAAAACTTCACCATACGTCTTTGTCTTAGTTCAGGTTGCTATGACAAATTACTGTAGAACAGATAACAACAAATATTTTTAATTTTTACAATTTTGGAGACTGGAAGTCTGAGATGAGGGTTCCAGCATGGTTGGGTTTTTGGTGAGGGCTTTCTAGTTTTGAAGTACTGTATTCGTACTGTGTCCTCATAAGTTAGAAAGAGAGAAAGCTAGCTGTCTGGCCTCTTTTTCTAAGAACACAAATCTTATTCCTGAGGGTTTTACCTTCATGACCTAATTATCTTCCAAAGTCCGTACTCCCAAATACCATCACTTTGAGATTTAAGTGTCTACATATGAATTTGGGCAGAACACATTTAGTTCATTGCATTCTACTTCTGGCTCCCCAGAATTCATGTCCTTTCCACATGCAAAATGCATTCATTTGATCTGAATAGGCCTCAAATTAATTCACTCCAAACTCAACTGTAAAGTCCAAAGTCTTGTCTAAATTAAGTATGAGTAAGATTTGAGGTACAATTCTTCCCGAGACAAAATTCTTCTCTAGCTGTGAACCTATAAACTCTCGTGTATTTTTTAGGGCTCTTCAGAGAGATAAAGCTAATAGGATAGATAGATGGACAGGTAAACAGGTGGAAAAAGAAGAAAGGAAGGGAAAGGATAGGAGAGGAGGAAAGAAAGGAAGAAAGAAAAAGAAAGAAAGAGTAAGAAAGAAAGAAAAAGAAAGAAAGAAAAACAAAGAAACAAAGAAAGAAAGAAGGGGGGAGGGAGGGAAGAAGGGAGGGAGGGAAGGAAGGAAGGAAATGAAGGAAGGAAGGAAGGAAGGAAAAATATGAGAAGAAATTTATTAGAGGAATTGGCTCAAGTGATTCTGAAAAGGTCCTATAACAGCTGGCTGTCTGCAAGTTGCAGACCCTAAAATGCCAGCAGCATGACTCAGTCCAAGTCCAAAAGCCTCAGAACCAGGGGAGTAATGATGTAGCTCTCAGTTCAAGGCTGAAGATCTGAGAACCCTAGGAGGTTACTGATATAAGTCCTGGGGTTGAAAGGCAAAAGATCCTGGAATTCTAATATTCAAAGGCAGGAGAAGAATGATGTCCCAGTTCCAAGACAGAGAGAAATAAATTGCCTTTCATTTAACTTCTTGTTCTGTCTTAGCCCACACCCAATTCGATGATGCCTGTCCATATTAAGGACAGATCTTCCCCTACTCAGTCCACTGACTCACTCGCCCATCTCTTCTGCACACACCACCACACAGAGACACACCCAGATATCAAGCTCTACTAGCTCTCTAGCTATTTCTTAATTCAGTCAAGTTGATAACCTAAAACTAACCATCACAAGTTATGTGCTTCTAAAATGAAATGGTGTGACTAGAATAGGATAGACATTCCCATCTCAAAATGGAGGAATAAAGAAGGAAAGAGTGATGGGTCCCAAGCAAGTCCAAAACCAAGGAAGGCAAAATTCATGAGAACTTAAGTCTTGAGAATAAACCTCTTTGGCCCCATAGTCTGTCTTCCAAGAATATGGGAGCAGCAGCAGAGCTTTGTGGACTCACTGAGGCAGCAGTCTTGGCTTCCCGACCCACTGGGGCAGTGAAATGCACTTGCAGTTCTACTGGATGGAGGCTCCTCCCTTAGAGCCCAGCCAGGCAGGAGTCAATTCTCCATGGCTTTGGAAAGCCCCATCCCTAAGACTGTACACAGACATCATCTGGTCTACTGAAAACAGACAAGCCCCTTTTTTTGAAACTGAACAGACACACCTGATATATTCTGAATTGACTTTCAGGTCATTCTTACCTTTTCTTGAAGAACAGAGCAAATTTGGTACAGTAGAATAGCTCTATGATCCTCTCCTGTAACATTCAAGAGGTTCAACAACCTTTATTTCTTGTTCTTTCCTCTTCAGTTCACACTAGCAGTTATCCTGCTGGAGTAGCTGATGAACTCTTTCTGTTCACATCTATATTAATGTCCTTATCAATATAAGCACAAATTAATAAAGCAGCATAAGTGTAAGGAGGTCTTTGAGCCCTTCAACAAGCTGCAACCTTCCACTAACTCTTTGCATACCTTGGCCCTCCTTGGGGACCACTTGAAAGAGACCTTCTATGTTGAAGCTATAGTGTTCCCATCCATGGAATTCTCGGGCCTGATCACGTACTCTGTGTCCCTGGTGGAGGAGTCTCAAGACCTGTCAGTTCCAGAGACTCTGCTGTACAAAGACATGGTGGTGTTCCGGGTGGCTCCCTGCATCTTCATTCCCTGCATCCAGGAGGTTTATGCCTGGAGGTCTATCTGTGCAGGGAGCTGCAGCTGCAGAGTTTTGTGGATACAGTGATGGAACTGAATGATAAGAGCAACAGCCAGGTGGCCTTTGTCTACGAGGACCCCAGCCGCCTGGGCAGATGGCTCCAGGATGAGATGGGCTTCTGCTACACCCAGGCTCCCCATAAGATAATATCCTTGATCCTTGACATGCCTCGAGCCCCCAATCTTGATGAGTTCCCCATAAAATACTCACTGAATCCTGATACTGGCAACATGATCCAGGAGACTGAGGACCAAAAAGTGGTATGGATTCCATTGGGAACCTGATGTTGTCCCCACGTGTCAAGGTCCAAGGGAAAGGGTACCCCCTGGGAAGAGTTCTCATTGGCAGTAGATTTTACCCCAGCATGGAGGGCCAGGCCATGTGTAAGATCCTCTGAGACTTCCTCTATGCCCAGCAGGTCCAAGCTCTACTCAGACTGGCTAATGACCGGCCACATGGATGAGTTCATGTGCTTTAGCCCCACAGATGAGTAGAGTAAGGGCAAAAGGGCTTCCAGCTGCTCCTGGCCAGCCCCGGGGCCTGCTACAAACTCTTCCAAGAGAAACAGAAGGAAGGCTATGGTGATGCTCTTCTGTTTGACAGAGTTAGAGCAGATTAGCTCCTAACAGAAGGGAAGCCAAAACCATCGACCAACTTCTGGCTGATGAAAGCCTGAGGAAGAAGAATGAATATGTGGAGAAGTGCATTCACCTGACCATGACATCCTGAAGATGGAGCTGGACCTGGTGGAGCAGGACCTCATCAAGATTCCCCAGCTGTTTTGCTTGGAGAAGCTGACTAATGTCCCCTCTGACCAGCAGCCCAAGAGGCTCCTAGCGAGGCCATACTTCCCTATCCTGCTGTGGTTGATCATGATGAGCAAGAACCTGGAGTTCCCAAAGCCTTTGTGGCTCCAAGTCAACGGCACCTGCTACCTGGAAGACAAGATGCACCACTTGCTGGAGCCCCTGGGGTTCAAATGCACCTTCATCAATGACTTTGACTGCTACCTGGTGGACATGGGAGACATCTGTGCCTGTGTCACCATCTGCCGGGTGCCCTTTGCCTTCAAATGGTGGAAGATGGTACCACAGACCCAGGCCCTGGAGCTGCCAGCTCTGTCCCAGCGTGGATGGCCCACTGTCACCATGCAACAGCATGTCTCCTTGCCCAGCAGAGGAGGCTGGAGAGTCGAGGCAACACAACCCTTTTTTCCCTCGACCTTTTTTCCCCGACCCTCGGACACTGTAGGATGGCAAAGGCTGCCAGTTCGAACCCCTGTGGGGAAAAGATGGAAAAGTTTTCAGCCAAGAGGCATGTACTAAATAGCCAATAAAGCACTAGGGGTCATGAATGCAAAACAAACAAACAAAAATATATACAATCACTTGATTGTATACTTAGTATTTGCTTCTGAATATGCTTTCTCATTTTTGCAATATAGATAGGATAATTTTCCAAATCTTTAAGGTATATTTTTTATTAAAATTCAATCTTTAAGTAATTCCTCTCTTCTTACATTTAACTATAACTAGTCAGAAAGAACTGTATTAGTCCATTCTTGCACTGTTCTGAAGAAATAAATAAGACTAGCTAATTTATAAAGAAAAGTGGTTTAATTGACTTATGATTCCCTAGACTGAACAGAAAGCATGGCTGGGAGTTGGGGGCTCAGGAGATTTTCAATCATGGTGGAAGGTGAAGGGGAAGCAGGCACCAACTCCATGATCCAATCACCACACAAAGACCTCGTTGAGGATTATAATTCAACATGAGATTTGGGGATTACAATTCAACACTGAGGATTATAATTCAACATGAGATTTTGGTGGGGACAAAAATTTAAGCCATATCAAGCACCAGGGCATGTATTCAACACTTTGCTTAGAAACCTTCTCAGCTAAATATCCTATTTCCACAAAACACAAGAACAAGAATACAATTCAGCCAAAATCTTTGTCAATTTATAAAAAGGACCATTTTTTCTCTATTGTCCAATAACACATTCCTAATCTCTGTCTGAGATCTCAATAGAATGGCACTTACTGTCCTTATTTCTAGCAACATTCTGTACATGAATATTCATGTATTCTTTAAGATGAATAAAGCTTTCCTTAAAGCTCCCATCTTTCCCTTTTGAGCCCGTATGAGATCCACCTTTAAGTCTCTGCAGTGACAATCTTGGCTTTTTCTAGCATGCACTTCAAAATTCTTCCAACTTCTATCCATGATTCAGTTCCAAAGCTCTTCCACAATTTTAGATATTTGCTCCAGAAGCACCCAACTTATCGGTACCAACTTCTGTCTCAGTGAGAGTGGCTGCTATATAACAAATTACCACAGACTGTGTGGCTTACAGAAACCAAAAACTGATTTCTTACCATTCTGAAGGTTAGAAGTCCAAGATATGGTTGTGAGTGTGGTTAAGTTCTGGTGAGGCCCCACTTCTGCATGGCAGACAGTCTACTCATCTTGTATCTTCACAAGGAGGTAAAAGACCCAGCTATATCTTCAGTCATTTCTTATAAGGGCATTAATTCACAGGCTCTAACCCTGTGACCTAATTACCACCCAAAGACCAGACCTTCAGACATTACCACATTGGAATTAGAATTTCAACTTAGGTATCAGATGAAGAGATCAATTTTCAGTCTGTTGTACTCTTTCAATCAAAATTTGGAAATTTAATTGCTGATATTTAACATTATAAAATATTTTTAATTTATCATACTGCCACAGGGATACCTCTAAATTCTGTTCTTTAGGCGAACTGTCTTTGCAACACAGAAGAATCTAGTTATGTTACATAAAGGGATCAAGAATGCTATTAATGCAGTTTTCCCCAGAAAACTTTCTAAATGTTGTGTGATTGCAATATTTATATTTTTATTTAAAACTTCAGTAGTTTGTAGACTTTTTTTAAATTGTCAGTTTTGAGTTTACCACCTATGAGGACTGGTTGATCCTCATATAAAGATGTGTCTTGTTGTGTGCTTAATGATACATCTTCTCTCACCTCCAATAAAAGAGACATCAGGGTTTTACCCTGCCAATGTCACACAGCTGTTTCAAATTCCCTTACTTAGTTCTCAGTGTTTATAGCTTGTGCAGCTGTCAGCATCAATGGTTTTTTCTTTGTTAGGCAGGGAAATGTCTGAACTTATAATTAGACCTCAGTTATGAAAACGTAACTAGTTAATCATAGCTTTAATTAGGGCTTTTGGACTCCAAAGGGATTTGAATATATCAGAGAATAGAGGAACACACCAACCAAAGCTAGCTTAAATTATTTTAGAGTTTATTTTCTAATTCGCATACAAATAGTCATCTTCATTATATGGCCCATAATTATCATCTGAACAATTATTTAACATTTTTAAATTATCTAAAATGTTTATATCAACTGTAATACCATAATTTAAATTTGAACCTTCTTCTCTAATGAAATTGTTTTAATTATACCAGTGAGATATGTGTAAGCTAGATAATAGTAACAATTTTTTAGCCACATCATAACACTGTGGTATTAAAATATGCATTCAATTTAATACAAACAAAGCTACAAAAACAAATTTCAAATTAGAATAATAAAGTTAATAAGATGGCTTTGTTACCCAATTAAAGACAAATCATTGATACAAGTCAGATTTTTTGTGTTAACTAAGTCTAATGTGTGATTTTTCCAGTTTCTCTCTTCTTTTCTCTATTGCAACTTTTGTGATATTTCTTTTAGTTCAACACAATCTTGTACCACTTGTTATTCACTAATTGCAAATACTTCATTCATGAATTAAGTCTTCTTCCTACTAGCAATGCTATTTGATGCTATCTGCACAATTTGAAACATGTAGCAAAGGATAGGGTGGCAACATTTGGTTGAAAGATGGTTACTTACATCACGTAAACTCAAAATGAATATCAATGTATCTTCCAAGTAAAAATAAATTTAAAATCTTATAGACAATTTGTTCACCCACAATAATTTGTTTGGAAGCCACTGTTCCTTGTCTTCTTCCACGTTTAACACTATGACTGGTTTTTTACTTCATGGGTACCTCAAGTCCATTGACATCAAATACTTTAAAAAATTTTTAATTCATTAATTTTTTTAAATTAAATTTGATTTTAAGTTCCAGGATACATGCACAGGACGTACAGGTTTGTTACATAGGCAAACGTGTGCCTTGGTGATTTGCTGCACCTATCAACCCGTCACCTAAGTATTAAGCTCCACATGCATGAGCTATTTATCCCTTCCCCAGCCCCTCTGGACAGGTCCGAGTGGATATTGTTCCCCTCCCTGTGTCCATGTGTTCTCATTGTTCAGCTCCCACTTATAAATGAGAACATGCAGAATTTGGTTTTCTGTTCCTATGCTAGATTACTAAGGATAATGGCATCCAGCTCCATCCATGTTCCTGTGAAGGACATGATCTTGTTCTTTGTTAGGCTGCATAGGGTGCCATGGTGTATCTGTACCACATTTTCTTTATTCAGTCTATCATCCATGGACATTTGGGTTGATTCAAGGTCTTTGCTATTGTGAATAGCACTAGAATGAACATACACGTGCATGTGTGCATGTATGTTTATAATAGAATAAACTTCCCAATTCAGTAGTATTTTCATTTCTTCATTTCTTGATTAGATTTCACAGATTATGAGCTCAACAACAATATTTAAAATACTTCCAACTCCCTTATACCTTTGACTTTTTTTTTTTTTTTTTGTACTTGACTGACAATATCTTCACTTTGACTAAACTCAACTTTCTATTTTCTCCAGGTGAGAGTTGCTGGAGACAGTTTCATCAGAGTAGGTAAAATTTATCACAAAATTCAGATGACCCCAGACACCCTGAGGGATTCTATTAATTTTCCCAAATAACTTATACTTTGAAATTACTTTTTAAAATTCTCTGTTGTCCTCTAATCACTTCTCCCAAATATACAAGTTCAACACATTATACTGTCTCCTAAGTTACAGATATTGTAGAAACAATCAGAAAAAGCCAACCCCTTTCATCTTCATTCTCCATCTTCATTCCACAAATATACAAACACAACAGTCTATCTGTAGCTGTAGCTGCAACCACCTCTGTTTTGTCATTGTTGATTCTTTAAAGGAAGAGTTGTCAAACTGTATTGTATGGGTCAAATATGGCTGTCTGCTTGTTTTGGCAAATAGAATTATACTGGAACACAATGTTCATTCTCTTACCTGTTGTTAATGTCTGCTTTCCCACTTAAGTAGGAAAGTTGAGTAGTTTTAACAGAGACTGTGTGTTCATAGAAGCCAAAAATATTTACACTGGCCCTTTACAGAAAATGTTTACTAAATTTGAACTAAAGTAACTAACAATTTAATTCTGAACTTCAAAATACTTGCTTTGGACTTTATTATCTTCAACCGTCTCATTAAATTTTTGAATTTATAATACATTCATTTTATTTTATATTCAGACTTGTTCTTCAGGCTAGATTCTTTTTGTTGCCTTTTAACTATTCTCAAAGATCTTTAATATTAAAACATCGGTAACCATCACCAATCAACCAACCAACCAGCCTTTCACTGTGTATCTTCCTGTTATTATCATAATGATCTCCTCTCTTTTCAAGCCAAAATTATGTATATTTTCTTTATTCCTGACAGCTATTTTGCCACTTCTTAATAATCTTCTGCTCAGTATAATCTGGCTCTGATTTCCATCTTACCAAGAAAATATTTGATGTTAAGCTCACCTGTATCCTCCATCACCTAACAATTGTTCCCAAAGTTTGCTATGCATCAGAATTGTTTGGAGGGTCTAATAAAACACCACTGCTTATCCAAAAATACTTTCAGGATTTCTGATTCAGCAGGTCTAGGCTTTGATCTACGATTTACGTTTCTAACAATTACATATTCTAATCATTTCAGATGCTGCTGTTCTGGGGATCAAACTTTGAGAAGCGCTGATTGGCCTGTCGAATATTTTTAAGTGCTCCTCTTTGACACTGTTGAAAATGTTCTCCTCCTTAAAATATTTTATTATTCGGCCCCTTTGATACCACATTCACCATTTTCTTTCGGCTCTGTCTGTTCCTTCTCAACGTTTTAAAAAAATCTTACCCTTCTTTACTAGTCTTTACATTTTTGAAGTTTCTTTCAGTAACAGAGTTCATCTCTTTTGCCTCCATACTGTCCTTGTAAGAGGCCTCAGTTATTCACAATCCTGCATTAGCTTCTGTTATCACCTACATGAATACATTCAAGATTTATATTCCCAATCCAGAACTCAACTCTGATACCCAAATTTACACAATTTCCTACTGCCATCTCTACATGCTATGCATGGTACCTCAAATTGTTGAAGAATGAATTCATGATCTTCACTTTCTAAAATGTGTTCTTTACGTTTTTTCCTGAGCTCAAAAACACATCAACAAACCCAATTGTTCGTGCAATTGTCACTCCAATTGTTCATGCAGGAATACTTTTATTCCTTATCTTTTTCAAATGCAAGCTATTATCAAAAGCTGTTGGTTTTATCTCTTAAATATTTTAGAGATTCCTACAATTTTATGATCTTGACTTTTAGTCAAAGTACCCCTATATTTTTCCCTAGATAATTGCAATAGCTTTCCACTTGATCTTCCTTTGTTCATTCTGGCCACTTTCAAACCTTCTCTTTTACAGATTTTGTTTGCTTGATTTTTGAAAACAGAAATATAAACTCAACCTAACCCGTTTATTAACTTTTACTTCTTCATATATGAAGGATTATAACTTTAGTTTAGATTATCAGAACAAAACCTACAACATGGACTACAGACACCTCCATGGTATGACTTCTGTGACGTCACTAATCATGCCATTATTTTCTTTGCTGCGGCCAAGCTGACCTTACTTTATTTCCTTAAATATAGATGGTTCCCAACCACAGAGCCCTTACTCATTTGGCTCCTTCTTTCTAGGAAAGCATCCACCATGAATGTGCTTAATCTGAACTGTGAAGTCTCACGTGGCACAAACAACTTTCCCAACACTGTGCTAAGATACTGACTTTAGCCTGGTTTCCACCTGACTAGGCTGTGCCACTAAAGACAACCCCAACCCCCGTGTGGTCTTTGCTCAAGAAAGTACAATGCTCCTGAACACAAACTGTATTTTGTCTCAATCCATTTTCTGTAACTTTCCACTTACTCCCCTTCTGTCATTTTCTGTCTCCTCCTTACTCTGCCCCATTTGCTTCCCCATAGTCCCCAGTTCTTTTTGTTCCCTCTTTTACCTTCCCAGAGACCCCTTTCTGTTTTCTCTCCATTCTCCCTTTAGTGGAGACCTAGTTACCTTTGTCTCAGTGGGAGTTGAGCTCGGTTTGTATTAGAATCTCTCCAGCACTGCAGTAGTCAAAATAAAACCTGTCTTGTTCTCTTTAACAAGTGTCCAGTGCTGTTTCACTTTGACATTAATTAGCAACTACTAAATCTTTATATTTCAGATCAAATACCATATTCTCAGGGAATCCTGTCTTCACTGCCCCTCTACACCAGCACCAACTATATAAGTTCAGCTACTTTGAAATCTGCTTTGTTAAAAGGTGCATTCAAAAAAATTAAATTCACAAACCTTATGCAGACATGAGATGAGCACATGTCAAAAAGGCAGAGACTTTTGTAGTTCAACTGTACTAAAATCAATTTGCAAATGGCTGGCTGCAAACCTGGCTTTTTCATCAGGGTCAGGAGCTGGAGCAGAGGCATGGGGAGAAAAGAATAATTTCTCCACTGCACAGAATTTATTTGCATATCTATAGACAAGAAATGTAGTCATTCCTATCAGTTATCTCCAATTTACAGAATTGTCAGGTAGCTCAAAGGCGATGAAAGCCCAGAGCCTTTACAGAAACAGAAACTGACAACTAAGAATGTGCTTTAAACAATACATAATTTCCAAGTGGAGCACAAATTTCTCCTATAGCTTTTATATTCCAATTTTTAAAACCATTGCTTAGAATGAATATTTAATTAGTGTGTGTTTCATTCTTACTCAACATTAATCTTTGCAAAAACAGGAAGCTAATCTGCTTACCACTTCATCTCTAGCATCAGGTAAACATAATGCCTTAAATATGGTAGATGCTCAATAAATATCATTTAAATAAATGAGAAAGAAAAAAGAAACCACGGCTTTTTATCTCAGGAATGTGAGCTGCTTTAAATTATCAGGCCAAGAGCATCATTTAAAATGTGACAGCAGTCATGTCTCACTCCCCTTTGAGCTAAATAATTACCTTTTGTAGGCACTTGCTATCCAGGCTCTCTACACAAACTGATATCAAGAAGCCATAAAATGCCATACACTTTAGAGTTCAACAATGTATAGTCAATTACTAGCCAATGTAATTTTTGTAAACCAGAGAATATTCCTGAAAAACAACTTTAGTAATCGCCCCCTACCTTGATTCTTTTTTTTTTTTAACTCTACCTTCTTCCTTTATCTTTGGAACACTCTCCAAGGCAATCTGGAAGTGTGTTCTAGGCTGCAGTCCTCAACTTTGGCCCAAATAAACTTTTTATACTAATTTTGCTTCATCTTTTTCCTATTAGATTGACATGAACAATAACCATAATCACAGCTAATTGATATCAGTGAATATCACTTTATCAATTTTATGCATATATAATTTTATAGAATCTATAGAAGCAGAAAATAAAAATAAACAATATTTTTTTATGAAAGAAAGAAAAGAGAGAAAAGGAAAGAAAGAAAGAGCAAAAGAATGAAAAAAAAGAATGAAATAGAGAAAGAAAGAGGATATGAAAGAGGGAGAGAGAACAGGATTCTTGTTCTATTGCCCAGGCTAGAATGCAGTCTACAAATTGGTATTGAAAACCTCGTTTATGCCAATAATTGTGCTTAACAATGGAGACAGGAAGGAATAAGGGATGAAAACAACAGAAAAGCAGCCAACCAATATTTTATTTAAACCTGTGAAATGCTATGCAATTGCTGAGGAGTGATTTACTTCCAATTATGTGGTCACTTTTAAAATAGGTGTAATGTGATACTGAGAAAAAAGTATGTTTTGTGAATTTGGGGTGGAGAGTTCTGTAAATATTTGTTAAGTTTACTTGTTCCAGATCTGAGTTCAAGTCCTGGATGTCCTTGTTAATTCTCTATCTCATTAATCTGTCTAATATTGACAGTGTAGTGTTAAAGTCTCCCACTATTATTGTGTGGGAGTCTAAGTCTCTTTGTAAGTCATTAAGAACTTGCCTTATGTATCTGGATGCTCCTGTATTGGGTACATATACATTTAGGATCGTTAGCTCTTCTTGTTGCATTGATCCTTTTACCATTATATAATGTCCTTCCTTGTTTCTTATGGTCTTTGTTGCTTTAAAGTCTGTTTTATCAGAGATAAAAATTGCAGCGTCTGGGTTTTTTTTTTTTTTTCTCTCCATTTGGTTGGTAAATCTTCCTCCATCCCTCTGTTTTGAGTCTTTGTGTATCCTTGCATGTGAGATGGGTCTAGATACAGCATACCAATGGGTTTTAGCTTTTTATCCC
>PVKP010012911.1:33172-57214 GCA_004027715.1 Plecturocebus donacophilus
TATCCCTCCCCAATCCCCCGACCCCCTGCTATCCCTCCCCTAGCTCCCCATCCGCAGACAGGCCCCAGTGTGTGATGTTCCCCTCCCTGTGAACATGTGTTCTCACTGTTCAACACCCACATATGAGTGAGAACATGCAGTGTTTGGTTTTCGGTTCTTGGGTCAGTTTGCTGAGAACAGTTTCCAGCTTCATCCATGTTCCTGCAAAGGACATGAACTCAGCCATAAATTTTTCATTTGAACAAAGCGATGCGCTTTACAGCTCCCAGTTGTCAGAGGAGTCAAGTCCAAGTACTTTGTCAAAATATGCGACAATCTTGATGCTGTATTTCCTTCTTTCTTTTCTAGTATTATTTTTTTCCCTTTACTTTAACTTCAGTTATCCCAAACTGCTTTGAGTAATCTTTCTAATTTCTAGGCCTTTTTAAAATAATACTTTAAAATGTTTAACTGACAAAACATTTCAGTGAGAGGGGAAAGTAAGTTCAAGTGCTCTATTCTGCATTGTGGTGACTACAGTTAATAACAATATATTGCATGCTTGAACATTCCTAAGAGAGTAGATTTTAAGTTTTCTTACCAAAAATTGAATAAATATGTTTGGCTCTATATATGCTAGTTAGCTTGATTTACCCATTGTGCAATGTACAAATAGATCAAAACACCTTGTGGTACACCATCAATATATGCCATTTTATTTTTCAATTAAAAATCAAATAAATTGGGCCAGGCATGGTGGCTTACGCCTGTAATTCCAGCATTTTGGGAGGCCGAGGCAGGAGGATCACGAGGTCAAGAGATCGAGACCATCCTGGCCAACATGGTGAAACCCGTCTCTACTAAAAACACAAAAAAATTAGCCAGGTGTGGTGGCACACGCCTGTAGTCCCAGATACTTGGGAGGCTGAGGCAGAAGAATCACTTGAACCCAGAAGGCGGAGGTTGCAATGAGCCAAGATTGCACCACTGCATTCCAGCCTGGTGACAGAGCAAGACTCCATCTCCAAAAAAAAAAAAAAAAAAAAAAATCAAATAAAATGTATATATTCAAGGTGTACAATGTGATGATTTAATAAGTGTACGTTGCATACTGATTACCACAGGCAAATTAACACGTCCATCACTACCCATAGTGACCATTTCGTGTGTAAGTATTGAGAACACGTAAAATCCGTAAAATCTCTCTCTTACCCAATTTCAAGTAAACAATTGGACCAAGAATCTTTCTCTTTTTAATGTCAACATGTCAAGCCCTAAGCTAGTAATGCATAGTCATCTCTGAGGAACAAACTATTTTCTCCTCCAAAAATCATTTTCTGATCATCCATGTGTGGTACAGATTGAGCCAGAAATTATGACGGGTTATAACATTGTAATATATTAAACAGTTATTTTAAATATTTTTGCCACGGTTTCAGAGTTTCATAAAGCTTAGACCTCTCCCGAATTTATTGTTATCCTTGGTGGAAGATATATATTAGATATTCAGGGACAATCTGCTGAATGAAGTAATTAAAGATAATGAATGTGAAAGTGTTTTCAAAGATGTTATTATTGGCTGGGCATGGTGGCTCACGCCTGTAAATCCAGCACTTAGAGAGGCAGATGAGGGCGGATCATTTGAGGTCAGGAGTTCAAGACCAGCCTAACCAACATGGTGAAATCCCATTTCTACTAAAAGTACAAAAAAATTAACCTGGCATGGTGGCGCAGGCCAGTGATCCCAGCTACTTGGGAGACCGAAGCAGGAAAACATCTTGAACTCGGGAAGCCAAGATTGCAGCGAGCTGAGATCGTGCCACTGCACTCCAGCCTGCATGACAGAGCGAGAGTCCATCTCAAAAAAAGTTATTATTATTTTATTATGTTTTTATTAAGAAAATAAACTACCAATACTGGTTTTACTATGCTATTATTTCATAATAAGAAAGGATAAAAGATAAATGCCAATAATTTTATTTTTTTCTAAAAAATTTATTGCAAATTTAAATTTCAGAAATATTCAAATCTAGGTTAAATATTTGAAAGTTGTTTTAGAATCAATGTATTATTACTACCACGAGGTTTGTCCAAAAAAGAAAAAAAGAAGGAGGAGGAGAAATGAGCTTTATTCAAATAATATAGAATCTGGTTTTATCTTATATTTCCAAATAAAAGAGAAGCAGTTTGTGTTATTAGAAAATATAAATACCTACAGTAACATTCATATGAAATATTTTGTGAGAACTCTTTGAGATAGAGACATGCTATATTTGTAAGAATGTATATATATGCACGTATATGAACATATGTGTGTATATATGTATTACATCTATTCAATTGATCTTAAGTAAATATTCCTATTAAACACCATTTTACAGTTTGAATATATCAAATTTTTAAAGCAGATATGATACATTGCTTAAATTCTAACAGACAACATTGAGTTTTTAGAATGTGCATTATCAGGTTATAATATATATATTTTTCCAAATGAATACATTTTACTACTTCTTTGTCATAATTAAGGTAATGTTTCAACCCAGAAGAGAAAAGTATTGCAGAAATGCAAGTTCCCTGTGAGTCTTAGCAATCATGTTGTTCCACTAAATCCTCCGCAGCAGATAACAAATCCATTGCAAATCTGGTTCCATAAAATTAAGCAATGTTTGCTATGATTTTCATATAAAATCTTTGCATTGCCCAGCTGCTACTTTTCTCTTTAATTGTATAATTTGCTTCACAATGAGTTTTTGCTTCATTTCCTACATAGTGTCAATTCTAAAAGCAATGCTCTGGGGTATCAAGCATAGTGCAAATCCCATTAGTGTTCAGGCATTCATTTGCCACACAATGTTTAAGTTGAAGGAAAGAGAAAAGCACAACTGCATAAGATGATGATATTCACAAAGCATCTATATTTGATGTTCTCTTTCCAAATATCTCGGAGGAAATTATCATTTGACACATTTTGAGAAAATTAAACAACTGCCAACAAACACACAAAAGCAACAGAAAAGAGAAAAATGGTTAAAGTGGAAATACACACACACACACACACACACATATATATATATATTTGAGATGGAGTCTCGCTCTGTTACCCAGGCTGGAGTGCCATGGTGCGATCTTGGTTCAGTGCAACCTCCATCTCCTGGGTTCAAGGGATTCTCCTGCCTCAGCCTCCTGAGTAGCTGGGATTACAGGCACCGGCCACCACATCTGGCTGCTTTTTGTATTTTTACTAGAGATGGGGTTTCGTCATGTTGGTCAGGCTGGTCTCAAACTACTGACCTCATGATCTGCCCACCTTAGCCTCCCAAAGTGCTGGGATTACAGGCATGAGTCACGGTGTCTGGCCAGTGGAAATATTTTTACAAAGGAATCAGAATACAAAGATTTTTATTTTTCAGAATTTTAGAGTTATTTTTGAGAATTATTTTTATTTAGGGGCATCACACTTTTGTGTGGGTTTTAAGTAATTAAGTGTTCACATCCTTTTCTGGTATCTTTTTTAAGTCATTGTAATATACAAATATACACCAAGACACACCAACACACACCAAGAAAAACAAGCAGACAGACACGCATAGACACATACACAGGCACAGAAAACACACACACAGATACAAGCACACTCTTTAAAACAAAGTGAAATGGTGCTTTGAAAAATGTAAAACTGTGACTTATGCTTCTGAACATAATTGTGAATGTTATAAATAATATAAAATCCATTAAGTATATGCAAGAAGCACTGGGAAACTCTTATTATATTAATATAATACTTATATATTCATGTATTTTATATTTTGCAGAATTGATTCTAATTTTGTGACATTAATTGCCTCCTTCTTCATTTCTTAAGTATATAAGAGTAAAACATGTGAATAATCAGTATCTTAATCACTAAGTGTAAAAGTAACACTTAAATTTATCATAGGCTTACATTTAGGGTATGGTGTTTGTAACACAGAGGTTGTTAAAACTTTGAAGAGACAGGTCACACTGGCCAGATTAAAATATTTTCATGGCATTATGATTACACAACATTATGTAATGTACAGGATGATGTTTTTAATTCATAGCATATAGGATTATGTTTTTTAGGAAAATTGGCATACATATAAGATGGCTCTCCAGCACAGAGTGAAGAGGTTTAATCAGGGATAGGCTATTAAGTCAGATTCCATATGATACGATATCTACCATATTGCATGAAATAATAGTTTGTCTATTTTAGTTGGAATAAAGCAATACATTGTCAAATAAAAAATAATTATTTCTTAAATGCTAATTTGGGGTTTGAAAACACCAAATAAAAAGCATAGTTAGCAAAGGATGAAACTATGCAGCAATAAACATAATACAGGTATGGAGAGGAGGAAACAAAGACCTTTTAGAGAAGGTTATTGATGTTAAAAGAAAGCGTGTGCATGCATAGTTAATATAAACTACAAATGAAGATAGGAAACTCAAAACAGAAAATAGGGCAGCCATTGCAGATGATCAATGTTGTTTGGACAATAATTTTGTTCAGGTCTATTTTTTTTAATAGATTAATGAAGCAAGACTATAATAAACACCAGACAGTTCATAGACTTTATCTATGTCTATGAAGATATTTTCACATATGGGCTTCGGCAATCAAGAAAAGTGTAAACAAATATAGATTATTGAGAACAACATCTTAATGCTTAATGCATAAGGCATTAAAACATATACACATGATATATTCATCAGAACTCATTTTAAGTTTTTATCATCATAAGCTGGAATAATTTCTTATTTTGTCATATACAGATTTTTAAAAAAATGTCTATCTGAAACATGGAATGAAGTATATTAATTTAAAATAAGCTGGTATTGTTTGGCTGTGTCCCCACCCGAATCGCATCTTGAATTGTAGTTCCCAAAACTGGGAAACAAATTGGCTGACAATGATCACCCTTTAATTAAAGTATAAATTCCAGTAATAAATTTGATATAAATCATTAAAACAGAAGAGTATTCTTTCTTGAGATAATCACCCCACTTTTATACAATTATATTGTGTTTATAATCTTGCCTGTTTATATGCTATTTAGAATAGTGCAGAATAGTTTTCCCTGAATTCCAATAAGGGTGTTTTTTGTTGTATTTTTTTAAATTTGTCTTTTTTGTCTTTTTAGTACCTCTAAATCAGGACCTGGCTTACAATGTACTGATGTAGAAATAAGTTTCATCATAGGAGGAACTGTCTGAGTAGGTATTAAAGTATGTACCTATAGTAACCTCTGGTAGCACATAACCAAATTACATGAAGCCTGTTGTAATATTCAAGTCAACACACTGTAATTTAAAACAGAAAGTAAACAATAAATATCTATTATCAAGATGAAACTAGAGAAAAAGAATCATTACTCTTGGTTGATAGTTTTGTGCATTTCTATTTTTAATTTAATGAGATGTAAAATATGAACCTATCTTTAAGAATATGTGAAATAACAGATTTGCATAACAAGTCTTGACAATCAAGAAAGCTACATGCATTCCTGATCATTTTTTAATTCCAGCTACATAAAGATATATGGTAATTAAAAATTCAGGATAATATATTTTATATTATAACTGCTGCATTTAAAAAAAAACAAAATGAATCTAGAGGTTGCCTTTCCTTAATGAACTTGCACATTAAGTTCTAATTAATGGTATGCAATAGACAAGATTTAAGTCAACGTTTGAATGTTCTCTGTGTAGTAATACATCTAAAAGGAAGTTTAAGTTTTTATTCGGTAGCTATTTAGCAGAAATTAAGTCCCATTCTTTCCTTTATAGGATTAGAAATAGCAGTACCCATGGTTAGATTCCATTTCAAATTTTTATTCCAGCCATTCAATTTAATTTAAATTGAAAGCAATGATTAGAACAATAAAATTAGCAACTTTGTGGCTCAGTTGTCTTTGGCTATCTCCTCAGCCAAGAAAATTACACTGACTTAATGGGATGATAAAACCATCAACACAGAATTAAACCTGGAATGTCAATCTACTGCCTTATATACAAGGTCTATATTGGTGTTTTCATTTACCAGTTTCTTCTATTTCTAGTTTTTACCTTATTTAAGTAATAATCTTTAAATGCTCATCTTATTTTAAAGGGGAAGTCTAATGCCACATAATATTTAGCTTGGCTAAAATTTTTCAGAATGCATTGAATTTTCAGTAATATCCCAATTGTTTGAAATTTTTAAAATTCATAATAGTGCAGGTAACTTAGTTGATGTATAATTTTCATACTATATGAAGCATGAAGTGATTTATACACAAGACAGAAATTCCACAGAAGAACATGGACCTAGGAGTTTCAGTTCCTCTGATCCAGTTTTGGAGCCATTCTTTTCTGTTCCATGCAAAATAGAATTATTGCTACTATAATTTGATGCGTTTTAAGAAAACACTGTTGGAAGATCTAGAGATATCTTTTTCCACTGGTTTTATCAACATTAAAAAATGGTATTTTGTTTTCCTTGGACTGTCTCGTTTATCTTATTTCGTCATTGGTTCTAAAGTTGAGAGAAGAAAAGATATTTATCATTGAAATCAAATGCAAATATTTTATTCTACCTTGGTGGAATTTAGAAGTATGTATTCTGTAATTCTGTGCTCAATATCAAGATAATTATTGGGAAAAAATAGATGATTATCTCATTTTCTACTTGAAAACTTGAAAGCTAAAATAAAATTATTTTGGTTAACTTATGCTTCTTTCCAAAAAATGAAGAAGATCCTCAATAGAATGCCAAATGAACTTAAAAAAATCACTCCTTTCTCATTTCCTGTCAAAAAAAATACTAAATCAAACTTCAAGAGAAAAGGAATGCAACAGAACCACTCACAGAATACTGAACAGGAATTAATAGTTCAATCTGGTTAATTACTTCTATTTTCACTTTAAAGATACAATATGAACACAAATCTTTAAATAATTCAAGGAAAATATTAACTCAATTACTTATTTAAAAAAATATATCCGTGTAATCTCTGAAAACTTGCATTTGTCTCGTATTACTATGTGTCAATATTGCCAGAAACTTAGTATCTTAAAGAATACATTAATTGTCTCACACTTTTCCTGGTTCTTGAGTCTGGTCACAGCTATGGTCTCCTCTAGTTAGGGTCTTGGAAGGCTATAACAAAAATGTTATTTGAGAAATCTCAAATCAGTATGGAGATTTCAGACGGTTACAGTTATGTGGTCTTATTTCTGAGTTCTCTGTTCTGTTCCATTGGTCTTTGTGCCTATTTTTATATCAATGCCTTGCTTTTTGGTTACTATAGCCTTGTAGTATAATTGGAAGTCAGGTAGTGTGATGTCTCCTGCTTTGTATGTTTGCTTGGAATTATTTTAGCTATTTAAAAGGTTTTTTTTTTTTTTTTTTGGTTCTATATCAATTTTAGGATTTTTTTCTAATATTCTGCAAAATGTCATTGATAATCTGTTGGGAATTGCATAGAATTTGTAGATTGCTTTGGGCAGTATGGCAATTTTAATTATACTGATTCTCTGACCCATGAACATGAGATGTTTTTTGTGTTTATTATGTCATCTACAATTTATTTTATCTGTGTTTTAAAGTTTTTACTTCTAGAAATCTTTTACCTCCTTGGTTAAATACAGCCATAGGTATTTTTTGTAGCTATTTTAAGTTACATTTACTTTTTGATCTGGTTCTCAGATTGATCACTATTAATTTATTAAGAAGCTACTAATTTTTGTACATTGATTTTGTATACTGAAACTTTACTGGATAGTTCTCAAAGACCTAAAAATAGAACTATCATTTAATCCAGCCATGTTACTTTTGAGAATTTACTTAAGGAGAACAAATCGCTATGTCAAAATAATATCTGTACTCATATGTTTATCAGAGCACTATTCACAATAGCAAATATATCCAGCAATGGATGATTGAATAAAGATATACATACATATATATATTCATATATATGTATAATGGGATAATACTACTCAGCTATAAAAAAAGAATAAAGTCATGTATTTTGAAGCAATGTAGATGGAACCAGAAGGCCATTATGTTAAGTGACATAACTCAGAGAGTCAAATACCACATGTTCTCTCCTGTAAGTAGAAGTTAAATAATGTGTATGCATAGACATAGAATGTGGAATGATAGATATTGGAGATTTGAAAAAAAGTGGGAGGCAGGTGAGGGCTGAGAAATTACTCAATGGGTAGAATGTACATTATTCAGCCCAGATTTCAGCACTACTCAATATATCCGTGTAACAACATGACATTTTTACCCCTTACATTTATATAAATAAAAAAATAAAGAAGGAAAGCAGTCTATAAAAATGTCGGCCTGGGCTGAGTTCTTAACTGGAAGCTTAGCTGGGGAAGGATCTGTCACTCACATCATTGCTGGTAGCACTCAATTTCTTATAATCGTAGGGCTGAGAGATTTTGTTCTTTGCTGACTGCCAGATGGAGGCTAGTCTTAGCTCCTATAGGTAACCTGAGTTTGTTGGCATTTGAGGTTTTCTAATACAGCTGCTTGCTTCCTCACAATCACCAAGCATGATGACCTGCTCATTATGCAAATGTTACAATCTTATATTACATCATCATAAATGCATAATGAGATACGTCATTTCAACTAGCAGATTTTTTTTTTTTTGAGATGGAGTCTTGCTCTTTCACCAGGCTTGAGTGGAGTGACATGATCTTGGCTCACTGCAACCTCCAACTCCCTGGTTCAAGTGATTCTCCTGCCTCACTCTCCCAAGTAGCTGAGATTACAGGCATGTGCCATCATGCCCAGCTAATTTTTAATTTTTTTTAGTAGACTCTGGGTTTCACCATATGGGCCAGGCTGGTCTCTAAATTCTGACCTCAGATGATCCACCCGCCTCAGCCTCCCAGAGTGCTGGGATTACAGGCATGAGCCTCTGCACCTGGCTGACATATGATTTTTCAAAGTAAGTCACAGTTCCTGTCCATACTTAATCGGGATGGATTATACCACGGTATAAATACCAAGCTGAGAATATCAGGAAGTTGGAATTCTGGAAGACATAGTAGCCAAAAACTTACCTTTCTTAATTTTACAAAAATTCATTTGCTTTGAATTGTGATTTTATAATATGCAAATCCACTCAATGTGAAAAATTTACTGTTAAGTCTCTTAAGTTGATAGAATAAATATAAACACTATTTAACCTCCTCCCCCATACAATTACTCCCATTTGTCTATTTTCTGTCTTTAATTATTTTGCTATTCTCATGATTTACTTTATCTATTTAGACCCCAAACAAACTTTCGCATATTAAATTTGTTAGAATGTGGATACTGATGTCAAGGGCAATTCAGTTAAATTATCTACTCCCACCCATTCATCCCATCATTCTATTACTTCCCATTAACAGCTTTATAAGGTCAAAAGACTGGTAATCTTTTGTGTGTGTTCAAACTGGGTTCAGAATTCTGTTTACGGGCAGAGAAATGAGACAGCCACCAAAAGGTGAAGGGGAAGAAATGAACAACATTCAAGGAGAAAGGGTGCTGTACTCTTCTGGAGCTATATTTTGCTTAGGGCTATGTAGCATCCACCTAAACATTTCTTTTAAGTTGAGAAAAAAATCTACATGAATTGATTATGACTTACTCTTTCTTAATCCATTTCTCATTTGTCCCGAGAATACACTTGTCTCTAATTCTAATGTAACATTTTATACATTTCTATTGCATTAGGATTAAACTTCTGTTTGGTTATAACTCCAAGAACAGTTTTTATATTTTATTTTCACATTTATAATCAGTCAGATTTGCTTCAGCCTTAAAGACCATGTTTATGTAAAATTAAATGAGCACTGGCAGTGAGCTGTCTTTGTTTTAATAAATGGAAAATGGGTTAAAGATGTCAGTAGGTAATTTTTATACATATGAAATATATGTAAGTAATAAAATATAATAAAATGATCACTTTTTAAGAAAGCTGGAGGTCCTATAGGTATCTCCCATCTCAACACTTACGTTGAATCATTGATCAAGCCTGGCCTTTTTCAATTCGTTGTTGATCTCAAGTAACATACCCACTACCTTAATGAGAACTACTATAGTCTCTTGCTTCAGTCTATTTGGGCTGCTATAATAAAATAATGTAAACTGAGTAGAATCTAAACAACAGAAACTTACTTCTCACAGTTCTAGAGGCTGAGAAGTTCAAGTTGAAAGCTCCAGCAGATTTGGTGTCTGGTGAGGGTCCCACTTCCTGGTTCACAGATGCTGCCCTCTCACTGTAACCTTACATGGCAGAAAGGTGAGGGTCTCTCTAGAGTCTCTTTTATGAGGCCACCAAATGTCATTCTTGAGGACTCTGCTTGTATGACCTAATAACCTCTCAAAGGATCCATCTCCCAATATGAACACCTTTAGTTTAGGATTCCAACATATGAATTTGCTGGGCTAAGTTTTGCAGGGGGACACAAGTATTCAGACATGGCATCTCCTATTAAAATTGCTGCAACAGTGTACAGGTTTTCTTCCTCCAGTGTTGTTAACTTCTTCCTATGCCCACCTACATGGCAGCCAGGATAAAATTAAACCTCCTCAGCATGTTTTACATGATGTCTCCACCTATCCTACCTCTCCAGACTGTCCTCTGAGGCCACCTCCAACTCCCGCCATCACTTTGATGGCCATACTGAGCTTCATGTTTTCTTTGAATCCTGAATTTTACCTAGGATTCTCTTACAGGTTTCTCAATATGGCGAGGGCCTATTTATAAACCTAGAATTCATCTCCACCAAGATGTTTTTCTTTACACGTTGAGTTTATGTATTCTGCTTGCAGGGCAAGATATATAATCATTCACTGATATTTCTTGATGACTCACTTGTCTTCCTCTTGATAACATGTGCTCCTATAAGAGAGGGATTGTATAACCAATTTCTTGTCATTCCTAGTAACTTTTTCTTAAATCCTGCAATTGTGTGTGATATGTCGTAGGGCTCGATGATGTTAATTCTGTCAGAAAATCTTCACTCTCTTGTTTGTTCATCAGAGAGAATTGTGGCAAATGTCTTATTTCAATTAGAGATTGAGTCAGTTCATGGCTGGATGGTAGCATTCATAAAGATTTATCTAACTCTTTATTTCCTGCTTCTGGTGTTCATGGGACCTAACTGAGATCTTGCATTGTTTATTAGTGCCTAACCACTCTGTGAATCATAAATACCAATATTGTCTCTTCAGGATTGTGAAATTTACGAGACACTCTTCAGATTTTAGAGGCTTTTTTCCCTAGCTGCTGGTCTGGATTTCTACCCAGTTAAATAATAATAATAATAATACAAAGAAAAATAGACAAACACTCATATTCACTTTTCTGTCTCTTTTTATTGAGGACTTGCCCATCCCAGGGCCTCCCACATTGTATACTACGTGTCGTCTCTTCAGTCCAAACTGCACAATTCTTTGTTGCTGTCTCTGCTTCTTCGGAGTGCACCTTGGCTTGGGTTCTTGATCCTCTGCTCTGTCGAAAATGGGCAAATTCCATGACAGAAAATGTGTCTGTGGGATACGACCTCACTTTCTGTGTTTTATATTTATCAAGTCTTGCCTTGATTATTTCCCAATTGTTTGCCTTAATTATTTGCCAATTCCTTCAAACAGTTTTATTTGTATTTATCCATCTTTCCAGTGGATCTTGATGGAAGCATTCATTTGCATCCAAGTCTTAACAACTAAAATATGTTTGTGTGTGTGTGTGTGTGTGTGTGTGTGTGTGTGTGTGTAGGTTTAATGTGTAATATGAGCAATATTAATGCAAAGAAGCATGTTTCACTCTCAGAGATTAATAATGGGCACTAATATCTAAGAAATCTACATACTAAAAATGACATAATTTAAATGTGTTGAATTCAAGATTTGTCAGGTATATTTGAATTTAATTCTTCACAAATTTTCTTTGTTCACATATACTAAGCATTTTCAGAAGAGTAAATTCAAAATTACTTACCAAGATAATTTTTATAGACTGAATATTTGTGTCTTTTCCCCAAAATTTAATGTTGCCATCTATTCACAAAAGTGATGATATTGGGGGTGGGGTCTTTGGAAGGTAATTAGCTCATGAAGCTAAAATCTTCATGAATGAGATTAGTATTTACATAAGAAGCCAGAAAGATGGCTTGCTTTTTGTCCACCATGTAAAGATACAAAAAGTTGGCTGTCTGCAACCTGGAAGCTGGTTCTCCACAGAACCCAACCAAGCTGACACTCTCCCTCATCACAGACTTTTGACCACCAGAATTGTGAGAAATAAATGATTGTTGCTCAAACCACCTAGTTTATGATACTTTGTTCTAGCACCTGGAATTAATACAATAACATTTTTCAAAATTACACCTCATCGTGTCATATGTTCCCTAGAAGCATTAATCCCATCTCTTGTATTCATTGAATTATATACCAGATATCTCTGTATTATGTAACTTCTTGAAAGTACTGTCATATGGAGAGCTGTTTATCTTGATTAGATATAACTGAGTATTTTTGAATATTATTTATTCCTAGAAATAGATTCTCCCACTGAAATTCAATTTAATTATATTTTTTCTAAGTTGAATAAATTTTCAGAATACTATTTTGTTAGGGTAATACGGAGACCTAGAATAGTTGTTGAACCTTTTAACATCTCCACTCTGGAAAAGATGTAGAAGCCATGAATTGATGAATTCAGCAATGAGACTCAAGGACACTCATATTCTGGAAGCAGATAATACTTATGCTCAGGTGTCAGAACACAGGAATCCAGGAGTGTCCAGTAGTGGTAGAGAAGTTCTCAGATACAATTCTTCCTTTGTCTAACCATTTGATGTATCTTTAGTATGCCCCTTCATACATACTACCTCTGAGACAATAAACTGTATTCTTTGCTCTTCTTGATATTTTAGCTGCAGTATGCTTTCAAAATAAAAATTTATTTTCCAAGAGAAATAATTGACTTCTTATTTAATCAAATGAAAGACTTTATTACCATTTAAACTATTTCATTTGAAGCAGAGTTAGAATATTATGCTGTTGTTTAACATAATCAGGATTCATATGTAGCAATAATGATTGATAATGATATGCTATAATTTGCCAAGTCAAAACATTAAAAAGAAAAGTTAATTCTTTAAATGTTTCACATCATTTTACTTTTTGTTTTAGATAATTAATGTAATTATTTTCTTCTTATAGTATATTTAAAGTATTTGTTTGCAAAACATTAATATTTTAAATTTATATCTTTAAAGCTTACATACAGTATAAGGACTATAAATGTGTAAGAATGTAAGATTTAAAAAGACTTTTCAGAATTTGTGGAAAGATTTTAAAAATTAACTAGGAAGTGCCAAAACGATAGTTAAGTCAGCATCTGTAATGTTGATAGGCTGATATTAAAAATAAATTAATATTTTTCTGAAAGCCACTATTAATTTATAAAACATAAAAAAGCTAATTTACACAAATTGCTTTAAAATGTATTTATTTTTCTGATTTTATTTGGACTAATATATGAAATGTATTTAGTTTTTCATATAATTTAAAAACATAAAAACTGAATTTTTTTATTAGATGGTCTTTACTAGAATTATTTTAAGTATGAGAGAATCATCTAGATGCACCATAAAGCATATAATCTTTCAGTTCATTTTTACTAAAATATAAAATTGAGTTTGAAAACATTTGTCTGATAAATGAGAGTATTGGTTAGGGGTGGCAGTGTGTGTTAGAAATTTACAATCCAAATCTAAGTGTTTTAGACTGCTGATTTCTTCCCATTGGTGAGCATTGCAATTTGATGGAGCTCATCCAAAATCATTCAATAATAAAATAAAGCATAATATAAAAGAGAGTAAAATAAAATACATCAAATATAGTAGAAATAAGTATTATTTTTAGTTTTTTTGTTTGAATGTATAGTTTGTATCACAATATTAATAATATATTTTACTGTTAGGTCAAAATGTTTGAAAAACAAAGCGGCAGAATTTGTATTATTAAAAAATATGCAAATGTATCTTTCTTTGCAATCTTGTAATTTAATTTAATTGCACTTTCTATTTTAAAATGCTAATGTTTTATTTTTTAATACCTTGCAGTAACTACAAATACATAGACTTAGTTTATGATGATTTATCCTGAACAAATTTTAAGTACACATAAGTAATTTTTAGGTCATTGATCTGGTTTGATATTTAGTCCATTGTGCATTCCTATAGGCAGAGTATATCTCTACATCCATCATTTGTGTTTACCATTTGGTTGTTTCATCCAATGAAACTGGAACGTACTATATGCCACCCTTTTGAGAGGGCACTTTAAATAAACTTGGATGATTTGGATCAACTTCTTGTTTCTGTCTTCTGCTATAAGATAATGTCTCATCCTTCAGTTTGTGTCTTACAATGAAAAGATGTGCGCAGACAACCAGAGTCTAATAAAGCCTGGTAGAGACTCACACAACCAGAACCTAGCAGGTTCACTGCCAACAGCCAAATGAGAAACGAAGTTTCGTCTCTGCAAGCTAACACATGCTTGTGTTGTTTCTGTATTGAAACCTGACTAAACAGAAATTTCTACCAGGAATACAATTTGGCTGTAATATCAAAATTTATTGTACTTATCAAACCTGAAATTAGTAGAATGCTGGTCATGAGTGTGGGTTAATTTTTTAATTAATGTGTAATAGTTATTCATATTTATGGGATACATGTATTAGTTTATAACATTCATACAATGTATAATGGTCAAATTAGGGTCATAAGGATATCTACCCCCTCAAACATTTGTCATTTCTTTGTGTTGAGGACATTCCAAATCTTCTCTTTTAGCTATTTTAAAATATTATAAATTATTGTTAACTAAAGACCCTGCTAGGCTATTAACCCCTAGAACTTACTCCTTTTATTTAACTGCATTTTTGAACTTACTAACCAATCTCTCTTTATGTGATGAAGTGCTATAAAAATATGAGCTCAAATAGATTGGCCTAGTTGCAGGAAAGGATTAAAAGAAAAGTGGAAATAAATACCAGAAATTCTGGAAATGGTGTGATTGGAAAAATAATTGATTATCATACATTATTTGTAAATGATTTTATTTGTTATTTTTTGATTTCTAACTTTAAGTTCAGGTTACAAGTGCAGCAGGTTTGCTACATAGTAAATGGGTAAGTAAATGTGTACCATGGTGGCTTGCTGCAGAGATCATCCATCACTTAGGAATTAAGCCCAACATCCATTAGCTATTCTTCCTGATGCTCTCCCTCCTTCCATGCACCCCTCCTCCATGAACAGGTCTCAATGTGTGTTGTTCCCCCTGCAAAGTGTCCATGTGTTTTCATTGTCCAGCTCCTACTTATAAGTGAGAATATGTAGTGTTTAGTTTTCTGTTTCTATGTCAGTTTGCTGATGACAGTGACTTCCAGCTCCATTCATGTCCCTCCAAAAGATGTGATTTTGTTTTCTTTTTATGACTGCATAATATTCCATTGTAACTGCCACATGGGTTTACTTTGCCTGCTGCCTAGACAGAGCCGATTTCTCAAGACAGGGGAAAATGCAATAGAGAAAAAGTAATTCACGCAGAGCCAGCTATGCGGGAGACCAGAGTTTTATTATTATTCAAATCAGAATCTTGCAGTTTCCAGCTGCATGACCCCTAAACCATAATTTCTAACCTTATGGATAATATAGTTCTACAAAGGCAATCTAATCCTCAGGCAAGAAGGAGGTCTGGTTTGGGAAAGGGCTATTATTGTTTTTGTTTTAAAGTATAAACTGTTAGCTCAGTTTCTTCCAAGGTTAATTCAGCCTACACCCAGGAATGAACAAAGACAGCTTGGAGGTTAGAAGCAAGATCGAGTTGGTTAACTTAGATCTTTTTTACTGTCTCAGTCATAATTTTGCAACGGTGGTTTCACCATGCTGTGGATGTGCCATATTTTGTTTATTCATTATTAATGGGCATTAAGGTTGAATCCCTATCTTTGCTATTGTGAATAGTGTTGCAATGAACCATACATATGCATGTTTTTTTATAATAGAATAATTTGTATTTCTTAGGGTATATATCCAATAATGGGATTGCTTGGTCAAATGATATTTCTGCCTCTAGGTCTTTGAGGAATTGCCACACTGTCTTTCCTAATGGTTGAACTAAGTTACACTCTCAGCAACAGTGTAAACATGTTCCTTTCTCTCCACAACTTTGCCAGCAACTGTTTTGTTTTGTTTTGCCTTTTTTAGTAATAGCCATCTTGACTAGTATGAGACAATATCTCATTGTGGTTTTGATTTGCACTTTTCTAATAATAAGTGATGTTGAGTTTTTTTTTTTTTTTTTTTTTTTTAGAGAAAGAAAGAAGGATAAAAGAGAGAAAGAAAGAGAAAGGGGGAGTTTTTTCAGAGAAAATAGCAAGAAGAATAAAAGAAAGAAAGAGAAAGGGGGAGTTTTTTTTAAGAGAAAGAAAGAAGAAGAAGAAAAGAGAAAGAAAAAGAAAGAGAAAGAGGAAGAGAGAACGTGAATCTTGCTGTATTGCTAAGAATTTCATTTAAATCTGTGAAATGCTATGCAATTACTAAGAAGTGATTTATTTCCTATTATGTGGTCACTTTTAGAATAGGTATGATATAAAATTGAAAAAAATATATGTTTTGTGGATATGGGGTGGTGAGTTCTGTAAATATTTATTGAATTTGCTTGTCCCAGGTCTGAGTTCAAATCGTGGATGTCTTTGTTAATTTTCTGTCTCATTAATCTAACAATATAGTGTTAAAGTTTCCCGCAATTATTGTGTGGGAGTCTAAGTCTCTATATAAGTCATTAAAAACTTGGCTTATGTATCTTGGTGCTCCTGTATTGGGTGCATATGTATTTAGAATCATTAGCTCTTATTGTTACTTTGATCCTTTTACCATTATGTAATGTCTTTCTTTGTTTCTTTTAGTCTTTGTTGCTAATATAGTCTATTTTATCAAGGACAAAAATTGCGACTCCTTTTTTGTTTGTTTGTTTTTGTTTTTTGCTCTCCATTAGGTTGGCGAATCTTACTCCATGCCTTTGAGTCTTTTTGTGTCCTTGCCTATAAGAAAGGTCTAAATACAGCATACTGATGGGTTTTAACTTTTTATTCAGTTTGTCTAACTGTATGTTTTGATTGGGGCAATTAATCCATTTAAGTGTAGGATTAATATTGATATATATGGGTTTGATACTGCTATTTGATGCTAACTGGCTGTCCGTTAGTTGATGTAGATTCTTCATTATCATAATATTCTTTACTTTTTGGTAAGTTTTTGGGATAACTGATGCTGGTTGTTCGTTTCTGTGTATAGTACTTCTTTCAGAAGTTGTTGTAAAACAGGCCTGGTGGTAATGAAAGAGTTCTTGCTTGTTCACAAAAAATTTTATCTTTTCTTCACTTGTAAAACTTAGTTTGGCTGGACATGTAATTCTGGGTTGAAAGTTTTTTTCTTAAAAATGTTAAATATTAACCCCCACTCTCTTCTGGCTTGTAGAGTTTCTACTGAGAAGTCTGCTGTGAGTCTGATAGGCTTCCCCTTATGGGTAACCTGGCCTTTCTCTCTGGCTGCCCTTAGTATTTTCTCCTTTATTTCAGTCCGAGTAAATCTGACAATTATGTGTCTTGGGGTTTGTCTTATTGAGGAATATCTTTGTGGGGTTCTCTGTATTGCCTATAGTTGAGTATTGTTGTACCTTACTAGTTTAGGAAAATTTTCCTGGATAATATCCTGAAGAATATTTTCCAGCTTGGATTCATTCTCTTTGTCACATTCAGGTATACCTATTAAGCGTAAATTAGGTCTTTTCACATAGTCCCATATTTCTTGGAGATTTTGCTCGTTCCTTTTTACCCCTTTTTCTCTGATCTTTTCTTCTCGTTTCATTTCATTAAGTTGGTCTTCGACCTCTAATATCCTTTCTTCTGCTTGATCAATTTGACTGTTAAAACTTGTGCATGCTTCACGGATTTCTCGTATTGTGTATTTTAGCTCCATTAATTCTTTTATATTCCTCTTTAAATTGTCCATTCTCGTTAGCATATTGTCAAATCTTTTTTCAAAGTTGTTAGTTTCTTTGCATTGATTTAGAACATATTCTTTTAGCTCACAGAAGTTTCTTATTATCCACCTTCTGAAGCCTAATTCTGATGATTCTTCACACTCGTTTTCCATCAAGCCTTGTTCCATTACTGATGAGGAACTAGTGTCCTCTGTAGAAGGAGAGACTTTCTGATTTTGAGTGTTCTCAGTTTTTTTACAGTGGTTTCTTGGCATCTTTGTGGTTTTATTCACCTGTCGTCTTTGTAATTACCAACTTTCAGATTAGGTCTCTGAGTGGACGTCCAGCTTGTCAATTCCCAGCTCTAGAATCTATGTAATTTTCACTGTGGCAACCTGCAATGCTAGTTAAAACAGCAGCATTGAAATTCGTGGTGCTTTTCTGCCCCGGGGGTCTCCGGTCTGGCTTCCCTCTTCAGTCCCTTTTTCAATCAGCTGGATGGATTGCTCTGCCTTCACAGAGCTCCAAACATCATCCAAAAGGAGACCCAGTCCCGTTTACTCTGCACCAAGAGCCGCCGAGCCGAGGCGCCAGCAAAACAGCATCGCCAGCCGAAAAGGTCACGCTGGCGACCCGTGGGGCTCCTCCTCTGGGAATGTCCTAGTCCGTGGGTGGCAAAAATTCATCTGGAAGTGTGACGTCCACTCATTCTCTGTGCTTTCACTGGGAGCTGCAATCCTGAGCTGCTAGTAACCGGCCATCTTGGATCTCTCTCTCGACGTTGAGTTGTTTTTTATGTTTGTTGACCACATGTATGTCTTTTTTTGAAAAGTGTCCCTCATCGCCTTTGACCACTTTTAAATGAGGTTGTTTATTTGGGTCTTGTTAATTTGTGTAAGTTTTCTGTAGATGCTGAATATTAGACCTTTGTCAGATGGGTAGATTGCAAAATATTTCTCTCATTGTATAGGTTGGCTGTTCACGCTGATGATAGTTTCTTTTTCTGTGCAGAAGTTCCTTAGTTTAATTAGATCTCATTTGTCAATTTTTGCTTTGTGGCAATTGCTTGTATTTTTTCGTTATGAAATCTTTGCCTATGCCTATGTCCTGAATGGTACTGCCTAGACTTTTTAAGCTTTTTTATAGTTTTGAGTTTTACATTTAAGTCTTTAATTTACCTTGAGTTGATTTTTGTGTGTGGTGTAAGGATGGGTTCCAGTTTCAATTGTCTGCATATGGCTAGCCAGGTCTCCTAGCACTGTTTATTAAATAGAAAATCTTTCCCCCTTTCACCTTGCTTGTTTTTGTCAGGTTTGTTGAAGATCAGATGGTTGTAGGTGTGTGGTCTTATTTCTGGGTTCTGGGTTCTGTTCCATTGGTCTATGTGTCTGTTTTGGTACCTATACCATGCTGTTTTGGTTACTGTAGCCTTGAAGTATAGCTTGAAGTCAGGTAGTGTAATTCCTCCAGCTTTGTACTTTTTGCTTAGAATTGTCTTGGCTAATAGGTCTCATTGTTGGTTCCATATGAATTTTAAAATTGTCTTTTTCTAATTCTGTGAAGAATGTCAATGGTAGTTTAATGAGAATAGCATTGAATCTATGAGTAGCTTTGGGCAGTATGGCCATTTTCACAATATTGATTTTTCCTACCTATGAGCATGGAATGTTTTTCTATTTATTTGTGTTATCTCTCATTTCTTTGAACAGTGGTTTCTAGTTCTCTTTGAAAAGATCCTTCACTTTGTTGCTAGTCATACCTATGATGACTAATTAAAATTATTAATAATTAAGTGCTACTATTTACAAATGCCTGTTAAAATTTAGAATGAAGATAAGATTCAGAAAAAAGAAGATATTCAAAAGAATGGCTACTATCCCCTTTGCTAAGATACATAATTACCTCAATGTGGTCCACAGTAAATATTTCAGTTATACAAAATGGTACAGGAAAGTTAGAGCAATGCCATACTTCCATTGAAACCTGATAGGCTCAACATACTTTTTACCAAGTTGAGAGAAAGAGAGAAAAACCATTCCACAAGTTTCTCAAAAAGAATCATAGGTATGACTAAAAAGGGAGGCTAAAGACCTCTCCAAGGAGAACTAGTAAAATAGTGTGCAAATAGGTATGATGATTGGCACATGGGACTACATGGAATAAAAAATCATAAAACATAATAAAAAATTTCCAAAAGGTATTGATTTCTTAAAAAGTTAACATTTTGACATTATTGTATATTTCACACTGCCGCCAGGTTAAGAATGTCTGTGACTATTTCAGAAAAAAAATTCACTTTATTTTCATTCATTTCTAACTACAAAAAGTTCACCTGGATAGTTTGCTCAGCTTCCAGAAATAACATAGTCTCTCAAATTCAAATGTTACCAAGGAAATGAATGGTAAATCAAGGGTCTCCCAGAGGTAGAATGAATAGCCATAGAGAAGAATGGAGAGAGTTTGTGCTCCCAGGGAGCACAATCAGCCCAATATGAGAACGTTCCCTATCCACAAGTAGGAGAAACGTATAAATTATCCTAGAGGTATTTCAGAATTGTTACGGACCAGTAACTAAGACGTGCTTCTTCTCTTTTCTGAATGTACTCATTTTGGCCATTCTGTATTATTGGATGTTGTGTTTAAGGAGAGTTAGGTAACTTGTGTTTTTACTTGTTAGACAACTAGAGCAGGAAGAGCTGCATCTGGAACTGAGGCATATTAAAAATCTCTAGACTTTAAGCCTAATATCATGATTGGATGAGACATTTTTGGGGTTCATTCCTGCAGAGAAGAAGATTGCATTTTCATGAGGGAGATAAATGGATCTTTAGGACTAATAGAGCAGACTGGGATATTGCACAATTTTCTCCAATTGCCTTCATCTTCTCCGGTAAGAGTATTTTACATGCCACTTTTGACATGCCCATTGTTGACCTTCACTATGTCTCTGTCTTTTCCCAGGGCATTATATATGTTTCCTATCTAAAATTTTCAGTGCAACTCTGTGCATTGGTTCAGCCTTTCTTTCTTGTCTTCTGCAATCAGAACACCACATACTGGCTGGGAGCTGCTTGAATCTAGGATGTAAAGACATAATGAGCAGAGCCAAATAGAGCCACTGCTCATTTGCCGAATCATGAGTGAGAGATGAGTTTCTGTAATCGTATCTTCACAGACTATCTGTAATTGCAAAAACAGAAACAGAAATAAAACCACCTTTCCCATATATTATCCCATCTGTGATTTTTTTTTTTTTTTTTGGTTCTCACATTACGTTGTATGTTTTTGTTTGTTTTAGGTGTAGTTCTTCCTTGGATTTATAATTATTTTATTCATTTGTGTGTTTCTTATTTTAACTTTATCACCCATTAGCTTCAATGCTCAATGAAGACATAACCTGCTCTTCTTTTTATTGTGATCCTAAAGTCTACACAGTTACTGGTACGTAGCAGAAATGCAAAAATATTTGTTAATGTAATACATAATTGAAAAAGTCTTTCCTTTCATAGTAATATTTCTCATATATGAATATATATGCATATACACAACTGAGGTATAAGTTAGCAGTGCATTAGAACGACTCTTCAATGTGAGTCTTGCATTTCATCTACATTTGAATGTGTTTAAACTATTTCCTGGTTGAGCATGGTAGCTCATCCTTGTAATCTCAGCACTTTGGGAGTCTGAGGCTGGCGGATCACCTGAGGTCAGGAGTTCGAAAACAGCCTAGCCAAGATGAAGAAACCCTGTCTCTACTAAAAATACAAAATTAGCCAGGCATGGTGGTGCATGCCTGTAATCCCAGCTACTCTGGAGGCTGAGGCAGGAGAATCTCTTGAACTCAAGCGACAGCTTGCAGTGAGCCAAGATTGCACCATTGCACTTCAGCCTGGGCAACAACAGCGAATCTGTCAAAAACAAACAAACAAAAAACCTTTATTTCCACATTTGGTGTTTAAGATCTTAAATGGCAGTGGCTCTTCCTCACACTGCTAAGATTATTAGCATTCCTGCACCCACATAACTTTTGAATAGTTTTTAAAACATTACTTATTGCTTTTACTCTGAAAATAAAGCTGAGGAATCTTTCTGATACTGCATATTTGCAACTGTTTCTACAAGATGCATTTTCTAGTTTCTAGTTGTCATTCCTAGAATTTCCAGTGGTATGAAGGTGGTGCATCTCACTGAAGTGATTATCAAGTGACATGAAGACATATTTCATCTAGTCTTTGGAGTACTTTCTTCATTGCTTTAGTTGTTCCTTTGTTCTTTATCATTCAATGTCATTCTGACTCTTTACAGCTTCCAGTCATTCCATTACAAAATTTGGAATATGTATTTCAGTAGGATTTTAGCCCCTCTAGAGAAACAAGCTGGTAGAATAATGACTGTTTTTGCTCTTATATGACATCAGGCAGTAATTTATGGACCACATCATGTCCACATAGCATATCAATTATTTTTTCTTTAGTATATTTCAGCTCTGAGTGAAAATACATGTTTTTCTTTTTCTGACAGGATTCCGTTAAATGTTCTTAATTTTATCAAGATAAACTGGAAGTACATATATGTATATACACACACACACACATATATACACACACATATACATTTCTCTCTCTGTATATGTGTATATGCATACATATACATATATATACATACAGAGAGAGGGAGAGATTATCTGAATAGTAAAATATACCATCATTCCTAATTTACATGTCTTTAGAGTTTCTGGCTTTGTAAGCATCAATTTACATGGTCTTTGCAACAACTCTATGAGATAAATACTAGTAGTCTCATTTAAGATGTGAGAAAGTCAAAGATTATGGAATATAACTCAGGTTTTCAAAAATATGTGGTTTATATGTATAATAACTATTATCCAAACTAGGAAATTTTATGAAATTCAGTGATCACCTCATAAGTTCACTTTGCAGCTCTCTTTACATTATTCACTATGGATAAATATGCATGGGAATCATTACAATAATGTTTTCTTAATAGTGGGGAAAGAAACTTACCATTTTAATTAAGTACAAAGAATTTGATGATTTTCTGTAGTAATTTATCTTGGATAGACTGTACTTCTGTTAAAAAAAAAACTGTTAGATGTTCCTTGATAAGGAAAGTTTGTTCATCCCATCCTGGTTGGTCACACTTCTGGTTTCCATCAGTGAAATATGTCCAATAGTAAAATTTTCCACTTTTGGGAAGAAGCCCTACAGAGGCAGCTTGTGCATCAGTGTGTCCTGTTACTCCCACCTGTGTGATCGTGGAAGCCCGTGGCTACTTGCAGCCCCATAAACCTTGTTTCTTCAGTGATTTCAGCAAGATGAGTCCTTAGCTGACATGGTGTGGGCATGCCTCATGTGTACTATGTAAAATTTAATGTTTTAAGTTACTAAATTTAGAAATTTCTTTGTTGTCAAACCATAACTTGGTAAATCATGATGAACTGAATTCATATTTTAAAAACATTGGAAAAAATGCATGTAAAACTTTTGATCATCAGATATATTCCCTAATCTCAAATAAATGCATCACTATAAAGTGAGTCTGATAAATTTAAATAGAGCCCACGTTTCCAGTTTCTTCTTAAGCTGAATATTATGTGGCACAGTGACTTGCATATAAAGTAGCACTAATCCTATTCATGGAGTCTCTGACCTCATGATCTAGTCACCTTTTAAAAGGCACCAACTCCTAATATCATTACATTGGATGTTAGGAGTTCAACTTAAGAGCCAACCCAAATGCCCATTGATGATAGACTGGACAAGGAAAATGTGGCATATATACAGTATGGAATACCATGCAGCCATCAAAAACGATGAGTTCATGTCCTTTGTAGGGACATGGATGAATCTGGAAACCATCATTCTCAGCAAACTGACACAAAAACAGAAAATCAGACACCACATGTTCTCACTCATAGGCGGGTGCTGAACAGTGAGAACACATGGACACAGGGAGGGGAGCATCAC
>PVKP010012912.1:0-21281 GCA_004027715.1 Plecturocebus donacophilus
AGGTTGGAGTGCAATGGCGCGATCTCGGCTCACCAGAACCTGTGCCTCCCGGGTTCAAGCAATTCTCCTGTCTCAGCAACCCACCCCCGAGTAGCTGGAATTACAGGTGCCTGCCACCACGCCTGGCTATTTTTTTATTTTTATTTTTAGTAGAGATGGGGTTTCACCATGTTGGCCAGGCTGGTCTCCAATTCCTGACCTCAGGTGATCCGCCCGCCTCAGCCTTCCAAAGTGCTGGGATTACAGGTGTGAGCCACTGCACCAGGCCTAAACCTTAGCCTTCAGAGCCACGGTTGCCGAGTGTATTGGGAGTAGCTTGCAAATGTTTTTAGTTTTCAACAGCAGAACCATGGCATTAACAGGGTTTAATAAATATTCATTTGTACAGGACTATAAGTTTTCGAAGTCGAGTTTTGCCCCCTAATGCAGTGTGGATGGAGAATTCAAAACTGAAGAGCTTGGAAATTTGCCACCCTCAGGTATTATAATTTAGTGAGAAATCTGAATAGGATAGCTTCCATTCATGGTATTTGTCCAAGATTTGACACGCCTTTAAACTGGCCTTTGTCCTGTGGCATTGTTAATTCCTCTGTTCTGTATACAAAGGTGGCCATAAGTTTGTATTCATTGATATTTATTTTATGTCCTGTAGGAGCGGAACATTTTCAATCGGATCTTTGGTGGTTTCCTTATGAGGAAAGCATATGAACTTGCATGGGCTACTGCTTGTAGCTTTGGGTGAGTTACATGTAAGGCAGTCTTAACTTCTGAGAAGCAATTTATATCACCCGCTGAATTTAAACATTTTGGACCAGTCTTGATGTGTGTGGGAATATGTTATGGTTTTTTTTTTTTTTTTTTCTGAGACAGAGTTTCACTCTTGTTGCCCAGTCTGGAGTGCAGTGGTGTGATCACAGCTCACCACAACCTCTGCCTTCTGGGTTCAAATGATTCTCCTGCCTCAGCCTCCCAAGTAGCTGGGAATACAGGCGCCCGCCACCAGGCCTGGTGAATTTTGTATTTTTAGTAGAGATGGAGATTTCTCCGCTTTGTCAGCCTGGTCTTGAACTCCTGACCTCAGGTGATCTGCTCACCTTGGCTTCCCAAAGTGCTGTGATTACAAGCATGAGCCACCATGCCTGGCCTATGTTATGTTTTTAAATTGAATACCACACTGATACCAGCTGAGTTCGATCTTCATTTTAGAAGGTTGTTGCTCTCAGCCAGGTGTGGTGGCTCACACCTGTAATCCCAGCACTTTGGGAAGCCCAGATGGGCAGATCACCTGAGGTCAGGAGTTTGAGACCAGCCTGACCAACATGGAGAAACCCCATCTCTACTAAAAATACAAAATTAGCCAGGCATGGTGGCACATGCCTGTAATCCCAGCTACTCAGGAGGCTGAGGCAGGAGAATCGCTTGAACCCGGGAGGCAGAGGTTGCGATGAGCTGAGATTGCACCATTGCACTCCAGCCTGGGAAACAAGAGCAAAACTCCGTCTAAAAAAAAAAAAAAAAAAAGTTGTTGCTCTGACTTTGTAAGTTCGTACATGAAAAAACCCACTGAGAATAGTGATGGCATGTAGAAGGGAAAAGATGTAGTGATTTTGGCCCTAATCTGGTCACAGTGGCATCTCTTTATCGTTCCTCAGTGGTAGGGTCATTTCCCTCTTCTCTAACTTTATTCTTCGTTCCTTTTTATTTCGCTTCAGCTAGTTGTTAGGGGAAAAAATTGAGGTCATCGGAATTTTGCAGTTTACCCCCAATTCTGTCTTTTCCCCCAATAGTGGTTCTCGACCATTTGTGGTAGCAGTAGATGACATCATGTTTCAGAAACCTGTTGAGGTTGGCTCCTTGCTCTTTCTTTCTTCGCAGGTAGGTGTGTGATGAGAGATGACATACAACTTTTTTTTTTTCATTTGAGCCTGGAAGTTTTCATGTCCAAAAGCTCCTGTTTTCTCTTCTGCCTGCCTTTTCCCCTTCCTCATGCAGTTGACTGACTGTAGTCTCTGTAATCTGTTAGGTGTGCTTTACGCAGAATAATTACATTCAAATCAGAGTACACAGTGAAGTGGCCTCTCTGCAGGAGAAAACTCATACAACCACCAATGTCTTCCATTTCACGTTCATGTCAGAAAAAGAAGTGCCATTGGTTTTCCCGAAAACATATGGAGGTAAGCAGTGATTATTGCTTGTCCCTAACAAAGGGAAGAACTTCTGAGGACATTTTTCTCCTTTTGAATTGTAGGAAGTGTATCGATGCCTATCAGCCCAAGTGCAGGTCTTTGGGAGTCTTGCTTTTCAGATTCGGCTGCCCTGAAGGCCAAAGATACCTGTGGCCCTCAGGCAGGCAAGCAGCCACTGGTAGTCAAAAGCCGATCCAGTCAGAGGAAGGGGCCAGGAGTCATGGTGTGCTCCCATGGGAATGTGGCACACCCTCGGCCCAACAGTGCATCTCATTCTTTCTCAGTGTTCCCAAGTAGTCTCATGTCTCTATGGTGATACGATGTTTTCTAAGGTGGTACACGTTTCTCCAGGCTTCTCTTTCTTGTGTTTCAGAGTCCATGTTGTACTTAGATGGGCAGCGGCATTTCAGCTCCATGAGTGGCCCAGCGACCTTGAGAAAGGACTACTTTTTGGAACCCAAGGAAAGCCACACCTGTTGAAACTGGCACTCCACCCACAGCGACATGATATCTGATGAAGACCTGATCATATGCATTGGTTTTAGTGTTGCTTTTCATTCTCCTTACAGGAGGAGAATGGATTTAGCCTTTAGGATGATCAGAACAGAAAGAGAGAGTGGCTGGATGGGGCTGAGGGGAGAAATAATTATTAAACAATAAATACTTCCAAAACAGTTTTAATTATGAACCTACTATGTTGCCTCCCATCTGCTAAAAAAAAAAAAAAAATTGAGAGGCCCAGCACGGTGGCTCACACCTGTAATCCCAGCACCTCGGGATACTGAGGTGGGCAGATCACGAGATCAGGAGATCAAGACCATCCTGGCCAACACGGTGAAACCCCATCTCTACTAAAAATACAAAAATACTAGTTGGGCTTGGTGGTGGGTGCCTGTAGTCCCAGCTACTCGGGAGGCTGAGGCAGGAGAATCGCTTGAACCTGGGAGATGGAGGTTGCAGTGAGCTGAGATCACGCCACTGCACTCCAGCCTATGCGGCAGAGCGAGACTCCATCTCAAAAAAAAAAAAAAATCGAGGACAATGCCTTTTTATATTTATTTATTGAGACTGAGTCTCGCTCTGTTGCCAGGCTGGAGTGCAATGTCGCGATCTCGGCTCACTGCAACCTCCGCCTCCCGAGTTCAAGTGATTATTCTGCCTCAGCCTCCCAAGTAGCTGGGACTACAGGCGGGTGCCACCATGCCCAGCTAATTTTTGTATTTTTAGTAGAGACGGGGTTTCACCATGTTGGCCAGGATGGTCTCCATCTCTTGACCTGCTGATCCTCCCGCCTCAGCCTCCCAAAGTACTGTGATTACAGGTGTGAGCCACCGCGCCCGGCCAGAATGCCTTTTTATACCATTGGATGCATTCTTTTCTTACACACATTGGAACTGTCAGTATACAAGGTTTCCTCCCAGGGCATTTGGATGACATTCTTTAAGCCTACCCAGTTCCTCTGTGTTGTCTAAAATCCCATCAGCCATACATGATTCCTTTGCTTCCCTCTATTTCCCAGCATTTGTTGTCAGAGGGTTGATGAAAAGTTGGGGTGAAGGGATTTAACAAAAGATACTGCATCTGTAAAGATTTGTGGGAAGCTTTAGGTCTGAAGCTATACCATGAGGCGGTGTTTAGAGATGATCTAGATGCGGAAACAGGACTATTTGGTCATTCTTTTATTCACCAGACAGCTGTTTAGCACATTCTGCTAGTGGGTAGGCAGGATATATCTGATTAACCAAAATAGGAACCACAATAATCATAGCCGCTTATGCTTATGGAGCATTGCCATGTGATAGATAGGCACTATCCTCAGCACTTGGCAGATGTGAGCGCCTTTACTTCTTCCAATCAACACTAATGGGCAGGTTCTGTAACCCCCTCTTAGGATTAGGCCACTCAGGAAACTGAAGCACGGAGAGCTTAAGTACCTTGCTCAATGTCATACATAGCACGTGGAGGTGCTGGGATTCAAAACCAGGCAGCGTGGGTCCAGGGCACCCTTGCCCAGTACCTGTACTGCTTTCAAGGAATAGAGCGAGGGAGGTCATACCTAATAACAGTGTCACCTAGGAAGCCCAAGGGAGGCATTCCCATTAATCTGAGGTCAAGACTGTTTCTTTCTTGACAGGAAGGTAACCATCAAGTTCAGAAGATACAAGGCAGGCTACATAGAAGAAAAAATAATCTCTGAAAAAGGTTGCTCCCAAGGAGGTAATATTTACTGGTCACAAATTTGGCTCTGCCTCAGAATTAGGTGGAAAGCTTTTTTTTTTTTTTCAGACAGTCCCCCTCTGTCACTCAGACTGGAGTGTGGTGGTGCAATCTCTGCTTACTGCAATCTTCCACCTCCTGGGTTCAAGTGATTCTCCTGCCTCAGCCTCCAGAGTAGCTGGGATTACAGGCGCACACCACCATGCCCAGCTAATTTTTTTTGTACTTTTAGTAGAGACGGGGTTTCACCATGTTAGGCTGGCCTCGAATTCCTGACCTCGTGATCCGTCCACCTCAGCCTCCCAAAGTGCTGGGATTACAGGCGTGAGCCACTGCGCCCGGCCTTTTTTTTTTTTTTTTTGAGATGTAGTTTCACTCTGTCACCCTGGCTGGAGTACAGTAGCCCAATCTTGGCTCACTGCAGCCGCTGCCTCCCGGGTTCAAGCAATTCTGCCTCAGCCCCTCAAATGGCTAGGATTAAAGGTGTGCACCACCATCCTCGGCTAAGTTTTGTAGTTTTAGTAGAGACAAGGTTTCACCATGTTGGCCAGGCTGGTCTCGAACTTCGGACCTCAGGTGATCCACCTACATTGGCCTCCCAAAGTCCTGGGATTACAGACCACTGAGCCACTGCCCCCAACTAGTGGGAAGCATTTTTAACAAAAAACATTTTAGGCTAGGCACAGTGGCGGCTCATCCCTGTAATCCCAGCACTTTGGGAGACTGAGGTGGGAGGATCGCTTGAGACCAGCCTGGGAAACATAGCAAGACCCTATCTGTATAAAAAGTTAAAAAATTAGCCAAGCATGGTGGTGTGCACCTGTAGTCCCAGTTACTTAGGAGGCTGAGGTGAGTGGATTGCTTGAGTCCAGGAGTTTGAGTCTACAGTGAGCTATGATCATGTCACTGCACTCTAGCCTGGGTGACAGAGTAAGACCCTGTCTTAAACAATTTTTTATTAGTTTATGTAATATTGAAGTCACAGTGTCAATAAGCACCTCTGGCATGAAATAGTCACAGGAGCAAACACAACTATCTCTTGGAAGCATGCAGCTGAATTCATGGAATCAAGCATGTGCTGTACTAGTAGTAGCTTGTCTCTCCATGCTGCAATGCCATTCTGAGATCTACCTGGCCCTTCCATACAGCATTTTGCATATCCACCTATGACATGATGGGAGGTGGCTAATGGGGAGGGATGGGCCCTGGGGAATTTTGTGAAGGTGTTCAGTGGAGTTAGGAGACCTACTGAGGCTGGGCATGGTGGCTCATGCCTATAATCCCAGAACTTTGGGAAGGCCGAGGTGGGCGGATCACCTGAGGTCAGGAGTTCGAGACCAGCCTGGCTAACATGGTGAAACCCTGTTTCAACTAAAAATACACAAAAATTAGCCGGGCATGGTGGTGCATGCCTGTAATCCCAGCTACTCGGGAGGCTGAGGCAGGAGGATCACTTGAACTTGGGAGGTGGAGGTTGCAGTGAGCCGAGATTACGCCATTGTACTCCAGCTTGGACAAGAGTGAAACTCCATCTCAAAAAAAAAAAAAAAAAAAAAAAAAAAAAGGAGAGACCTACTGCATGCTATTATAAAGATTATATATATTATATATTTAACTGTTTGTTGCTATACACTGCAGCTTTTTCTAGAATTTTATTTTTTGCTATTATAAACAATGTTGCAGTAAATATCCTACTCTAAAACATTTGACCTTTATTTTCTTTGGAAAAATATAAAGTGAGGTATTTAGGTCAAATAGGTAGACGTTAAAGGCTTTGAATATGTATTTCATGTAAGCCTTCAGAACACTTTCACACATTCACTTAGCAGCAATTTCCCTCAACTTTGCCAAATTTTATCTTTTCTTTTAAAAATATCTTGGTGGAAGACAGTGTGGCGATTCCTCAAGGACCTAGAAATAGAAATTCCATTTGACCCAGCAATCCCATTACTGGGTATATATCCAAAGGATTATAAGTCGTTCTATTATAAGGACACATGCACATGAATGTTCATTGCAGCACTGTTTACAATAGCAAAGACCTGGAACCAACCCAAATGCCCATCGATGATAGACTGGACAGGGGAAATGTGGCACATACACACCATGGAATACTATGCAGCTATAAGAAACAATGAGTTCTTGTCCTTTGTAGGGACATGGATGAACCTGGAAACCATCATTCTCAGCAAACTGACACAAGAACAGAAAATCAAACACTGCATGTTCTCACTCATAGGTGGGTGTTGAACAATGAGAACACATGGACACAGGGGAGCATCACACACTGGGGTCTGTTGGGGGGAACTAGGGGAGGGACAGCGGGGCGTGGGGAGTAGGGGAGAGATAGCATGGGGAGAAATGCCAGATATAGGTGAAGAGGAGGAAGGCAGCAAATCACACTGCCATGTGTGTACCTATGCCACAGTCTTGCATGTTCTTCACATGTACCCCAAAACCTAAAACGCAATAAAAAATTAAAAATATATATCTTTGCCATTTTGATAGGTGAAAAATGACATTCTGCTGGATGTGGTGGCTCACACCTGTAATCCCAACACTTTGGGAGACCAAGGTGGGCAGATTGCTTGAGGTCAGGAGTTCGAGACCAGCCTGGGCAACGGTGAAAACCTGTCTCTACAAAAATTAGCGAGGTGGTGTAGTCTCATCAGTGCACTGAAATGTAGCAATCTCTGGTTGTCTGAGATAGTACCTGGAGTTCTTTGTCTCCGGAGCGTGAACGCAAGGGTGAGGTTGAAGCGAAAGTTTAATAAACAAAAGAAGAAAGCTCTCTACAGCAGAGAGGAGGGGGCTGAATGGGCTGCCACTATGAAGTTGGGGTTGGGGGTTTTTGTGGACTGAAGGGGAAGGAATTTGCTTAGTATGCGGGCTGTCTTGGAGAAAGCGATTCAGCTTGGCCCGGGACCAATCAGCTGAAGTGATGGTTCACTGGGGCTACTACTCAGCTTAACCCGGGACCTATCAGGACCAATCAGAAGTAAAAGCTTGGCCCGGGCCCAACCGGGCTGAAACGATTAGTAGAGGCCGAGCTCACAGTCGAAAAAGGAAAGGAAAGCGCCTACTGGAGCCCACCGTGTTCATGCCTGCAAAAGGAGAAGAAACCTCTTCCTGGGAGCCCGCTGATTATACAAAGGACAAAGGCCTTTCTACGGCAGGTCTTGTTCCCTTATCTGAGTGAGCCGGAGGTTTGTGCAAGTTTTTTATCGGAGTGGGCTGGAGGTTCTCCTATCTGTGCAGCTGCAGGCTTGTCTCTAGGCACACCACCGACCCGTGCTGGTTCCTTTATCGGTGCCTGCAGCTTGATTTTTTCCCCCCAGGCTGCTTTTTATGTTATTATGTTTGGATGAGACATTGACCCGTGAGTTGGGGGCTCTCTGGGGACCCTTCCCTTGCCGTCTACCTAAGGAAAAGCTAGCTAACGCCTCTCTGTGATGGTGCACACCTGTAGCTCCAGCTACTCAGGAGGCTGAGGTGGGAGAATCACTGAGTCCAGGAGGTTGAGGCTGTAGTGAGCCAAGATCGCGCCACTGCTCTCCAGCCTGGGCAGCAAGTGAAACCCTGTCCCCCTAAAAAAAAGAAAAGGAAAACTCAATTTGTTAATTGCCTTTCTTTGAATTCGACTGAGATTGAAATTAAATTGCTTATTGTCTTTTTGTTAAATTGTTCATGTAAGTTTGGATACCAGAATCTTCACCCCAAATCTGTCATCTACCAATACAGATATAAGAGCTAGAGGTCAGGCCGGGGGTGGTGGCTCATGCCTGTAACCCCAGCACTTTGGGAGGTGGAGGCGGGTCAATTACGAGGTCAGTTCGAGACCAGCCTGGCCAAAATGGTGAAAACCTGTCTCTACTAAAAATACAAAATAATTAGCTGGGCGTAGTGACAGGTGCTTGTAGTTCCAGCTACTTGGGAGGCTGAGGCAGGAGAATTGCTTGAACCTGGGAGGAGGTGGTTGCCGTGAGCGGAGATCACACCACTGCACTCTACCCTGGGGGACAGATTGAGACTCTATCTCAAAAACAAACAAAAAAAAAAGCTAGAGGTTTTTGTGTTTAAAACAGGACTTTAAGAAGTGAGATGAAGCAAACTGAAGGATATACACTAGGTTCTGGATTATTAGTGTTATGTCCTCCCTTAAAGAATAAAGGAGAATTTTTTTGGCCGGGTGCGGTGGCCACACCTGTAATCCGAGCACTTTGGGAGGCTAGGTGGGTGGATCACTTGAGGTCAGGAGTTCAAGACCAGCCTGGCTAACATGGTAAAACCGCATCTCTACTATAAATACAAAAATTAGCTGGACATGATGACGGGTACCTGTAATCCCAGCTACTCGGGAGGCTAAGGCATGAGAATCGCTTGAACTCTGGAGGTGGAGTTTGCACTCCAGCCTGGGTGACAGAGCAAGATTGCATCTGGAAAAAAAAAAGAGAATTTTAACCAGTACCAGCTCTGCTAAGTTCTAGCATATATCTTCCTCATGTGAGTTGGACATTGTTTTATATTAGTCTGTGCTGAGATCCCAGTTTTACTTCAGGCATTTATTACCAAGTTCTTAGTTTTTGCCTCCATACTTCTTCAGTGTGTACTCTTTGAGGATGATGTCTTTATCACTGGTTTCTTTAGGAGAGTCTACTTCATTCTAGTATGCTTTACACTGTGTTGGGCATGTCCATGTGATTCTGTGGTCACCCAAATATTCTGTCAGCATGTCCCATTTGGTACCCGTGTTTGCTCTGATCCAATCTGCTTTCTTGCACCTCTTTGAATGGAGCCAAGCACTTGACTCCTGGAGAAATGAAGTTTCATCCATCTTCCCTGGGATTTCAACATTTTAATCTTTATTTTCAATTAGTTTGTGCAGTTTATCTTTCTAAAGACACTTAATTCTGTGCGAGGGCTGGGCTCACCTGGGAGGTTCTGTTCCATGTGGCATTGGCTGAGGTCACTCAGCTCTGTTTATCTGCGAGTTCATCTGGGGTTGGGACATCTGGTGCCTCAGCTGGGGGGTGGCTGAGGTGGCTGGCTACCAGGCTGGTTGGATTTATTTTTTTTATTTTTTTATTTTGAGACAGAGTGAGATAGTCTTGCTCTGTCACCTAGGCTGGAGTGCATTGGCATCGTCTCGGCTCACTGCAACTTCTGCCTCCTGGGTTCAAGCGATTCTTCTGCCTCGGCCTCCCTAGTAGCTGGGATTACAGGCACACACCACCATGCCCAGCTAATTTTTGTATTTTTAGTAAAGACGGGGTTTTACCATGTTGGCCAGGCTGGTCTTGAACTCCTGACCTCAAGTGATCCACCTACTTCGGCCTCCCAAAGTGTTGGGCTTACAGGCGTGAGCCACCACGCCCAGCCTTGGATTTTTTAAATGTTGGCTTGCAGACTCTAAGAGCAGCCAGATTCCCAGGTCTTAATACCACCCTCCATCCTCTCAAAGCCATTTTTGTGGAGGAATCATTGGTGTCACTTAAGGTGGTAAGGATGAGTACTGGGAAAAGGCCACCGATTAGGTGATCAAGAGGTCCCTATTAAGCACTTTGGGAGGCCAAGGCAGGAGGATTGCTTGAGGCCAGGAGTTCAAGACCAGCCTGGCAACATAGTGAGACCCTATCTCTACAGAAAATAAAAAATTAGCCAGTTGTGGTGGCACGTGCCTATAGTCCCAGCTACTTGGGAGGCTGAGGCAGGAGAATCAGGTGCAGTGGCTCATGCCTGTAATCCCATCACTTTGGGAGGACGAGGCTGGTGGATCACCTGAGGTCAGGAGATCAAGACCATCCTGATGAACATGGTGAAACCCTGTCTCTACTAAAAATGCAAAAAATTAACTGGGCATGGTGGCGTGCGCCTGTAGTCCCAGCTACTCAGGAGGCTGAGGCAGGAGAATTGCTTGAACCCGGGGGGCAGAGGCTGCAGTGAGCCCAGATCACACCACTGCACTCCAGCCTGGGCAACAGAGTGAGACTCTGTCTCAAAAAAAAATCTATCTATCTATCTATCTATCTATCTATGTATCTATGTATATATATTTTTTCTAACTATGGACTTGAAATTAGTGGGTCATAAAATTGAGTGGGCTTGAACATTTAAAAAAAGAAAAACCATCAGAATGCATCATGCATAGTAATGTTAAGTGTTGTGTGACACGTTATGTATGTGCATGGTACGAACATCTACGTGTGTACTGGGTCACAATGTAAAATGTGCCTCTACGTGTGTTAGGGTTAAAAAGTTAGACCTTCCATCATGGATGGAAGGAGTACACTTGCTGTAAGTTAAGATACCTACTTAAGTTGGGCTTAATTTTGAATTGTTCTGAATTTCTAAGGTTTTTCCTGTTTTTTAATACATTAAATTTGTAAAAAAAAATTAGTTCGACAGTTATTGTTCTTTCAGTTTAGCCTGAAAGGCGCCTTCCCTTTCCCCCACAACACTTAGCAAGTCGCTGTTGATTTCCGTGTGCTGGATGCCATCTCGTGGCCTTTGCGTTATAGTGCAGTGTACTCTCTTCAACACAACCTGCAAATCCTGTTTCTGAAGTCCAGAGTAGAGTGAACTGCACAAAAGACCAAAGCTTGAAGTTAATGAAATCAAGACTACAGATTCCATTCTCTTTTTTTTTCCTTCGAGACGGGGTCTCATTCTGTCGCCCAGGCTGGAGTGCAGTGGCTTGATCACAGCTCACTGCAGCCTGGACTTCCTGGGCTCAAGCGATCCTCCCACTTCAGCCTCCCAAATAGCTGGGACCACAGGCACATACCACCAGGCCTGGCTATTTTAAAAAATAATTTTTTATAGAGTTGGGGTCTCACTCTGTTGCCCAGGCTGGTCTCAAATTCCTGGGCTCCAAGCGATCCTTCTGCCTCATCCTACCAAAGTGCTGGGATTACAGACATGAGCCATTGCACCCAGCCTTGATTCTTTTTTTTTTCCTGAGATGGAGTTTCTCTCTTGTTGCCCAGGCTGGAGTGCAATGGTGTCATCCTGGCTCACTGCAACCCCCGCCTCCCGGGTTCAAGAGATTCTCCTGCCTCAGCCTCCTGAGTAGCTGGGATTATAGGCATGCGCCTCCACACTTGGCTAATTTTGTATTTTTAGTAGAGACGGGGTTTCTCCATGTTGGCCAGGCTGGTCTCGAACTCCTGACCTCAGGTGATCCACCCCCGCCCCCTCGGCCTCCCAAGGTGCTGGGATTGTAGGTGTGAGCCACCGTGCCTGGCCTTCAATTCTTAAAACTTCCATCTGGCCTTGGTCCCACATTAGACCCCTAACCCTAGCCAGTCAACTCTAAAGTATGTGCCATTTCCCAGTAGATAATCATGACAGAGAAAGACCATTCGGTGCTTGGTCTCTTGACACTGGGTTGATAAGTACTGTCTCGTTCTGTAAGGACTACTTGCAGGTGAAACGGCCTTCAGTGGAGAAATGGGAAATGGGTATACACCTCTTCCCTGTGAAACCCTCCTCATTCTGTCCCTGCTTTTTCTTGTTGTTGTTTGTGTTCCCCATAGAGCCTCCAGAGGAGTTGGCATTTTTAGCACTTATTCCACTGTATTGCAATTCCTTTTTAAAACTTTTATTATTTATTTATTTGAGACGGGGTCTCCCTGTGTCACTCAGGCTGAAGTGCAGTGGTGCGATCACGGCTCACTGCAGCCTCAACCACCCTGGGGCTCCAGTGATCCTGCTGCCTCAGCCTCCCAAGCAGCTGGGACTGCAGGCGTGCACCATGATGCCTGGCTAATTTTTAAATTTTTTGTGGAGACAGAGTTTCACTATGTTGCCCAGGCTGATCTTGAACTCCTGGGCTCAAGTGATCCACCCACCTTGGCCTCTCAGTGTTGGGATTACAGGCGTAAGTCACTGTGCCTAGCCGTATTTCCTTTTCTTACATGTTTATTTCACTTATGAGACTGTGGGCTTTTTGAGGGAAGGAATTGCATCAGATCTTTTTATTCCTATTGTCTAGCAAAGTCCCTTGCACATATTTAGGTAATAAATATTTTTTGTATGGACAACTGTAAGATTTAGGTGAATTTGGGTGTTCGAGTTGGCGTTTGAATTTGTTAATTAAAAAAATTGTAAGGCTGGGCATGGTGACTCATGCCTGTAATCCCAGCACTTCGGGAAACTGAGGCGGGTGGATCACAAGGTCAGGAGTTCGAGTCCAGTCTGGCCAACATGGTGAAACCCCGTCTCTACTAAAAATATAAAAATTAGCTGGGCGTGGTGGCAGTTGCCTATAATCCCAGCTACTCGGGAGGCTGAGGCAGCAGAATCACTTGAACCTGGGAGACAGAGGTGTCAGTAAGCCGAAACCGTGCCATTGCACTCCAACCTGGGCAACAGAGCAAGACTCCGTCTCAAACAAACAACTGTAGGCTTAAGCCTCAGGATGGAGGCTCTTTTAAAATATATTTTTGGGCTGTGCACAGTGGCTGATGCCTGTAATCGCAGCACTTTGGGAGGCCGAGGCAGGCTGTTCACTTGAGGTCAGCCTGGCCAACATGGTGAAACCCTGCCTCTGCTAAAAATAGAAAAATTAGCCAGAGTGGTACTTGCCTGTAGTCCCAGCTACTTGGGAGACTGAGGCAGGAGCATTGCTTGAACCTGGGAGGTGGAGGGTGCGGTGAGCTGAGATCGTGCCACTGCACTCCAGCCTGGTGACAGAGCAAGAATCTGTCTCACAATAAATAAAATATATTTTTAGCATTTTACGTAAATGTACAATATTATGCTAAAATTATGTTACTAATAAGATTGGTAAAAATTGCTTTGCTATCTGAAACTAAATACATAATAACTATGATAAAGATTTTTTGTTTTTAGAAGCTAGGTAAAAAAAACTAATGAGTTTATAGAAGTGTCTGTGTGTGTGTATATATATATATATGACATCATTTTATATATATATATGACATCATTTTATATATATATATATATATATAGGTTTTTGTCCATGGTTCCTGGCTCATAACTCCCATTGCCCTTGTTATTTCTTAAGTGATTAAACAATAAGCATATCTTTTGTTAAAGTATTTGTTCTTTAGTCCTTGGTTCTTAAAGCAGCTTTGGAAGTGTTTCAGAGCGATCAAAGTGAAGGGCCGTCTTTGCTTTTAACGTGTGAGTGCTGTAGGTTTCAGAAGCAGGCCCCAGAAAACAGTCTCTCCCTCTGACCTTCTCATAGTTTTCTTTTTCACCTGCTCCTTTTTCTCTCTGAGGCAAGCCATAGACACCGAAAATATAATCTGCCCCCACCCTTGTATCTTGGAGCTGGTCATAAAGAAATGCTCTGACCTACCTTGTCTGATTGTAGGTCATAAGACCCCCATTTTAGAAAGGGTCCTGCCCTCTACCCAGGAGGAAGGAGTGCTGTAGAGAGAGGCCAACAGGAATCTGAACAGACAGGCCTCACTAGGATCGCCCACTCAGTCTATTAGCATTAAATCATACCCTTTTTGTCCAGTCACATTCTGCACTTGATCTTGGCCAAAAGGCCGAGAAGCAAACCAATCACATTTTGACACGGTTGTCCATGCTTCAGTCATGCCTATCCAATGAAGTCTCCCTAAAAGGCCCAAGAGGACTAGGTACAGGAGCTTCCGGGCAGCTGAACTGGTGAAGGCTTGCAGGAAGGTGAACAAGAATTCATCCATGTGCTGGGGTGACGGTGTACCCCAATTCTACGGGAAAGGAAGCTCCTGGGCGTAGGATCTTTCCACGCTTCGCCCTTGTACCCCTTCACCTGGCTGTTAATTCGATTTCTTCAAGATAGACTTTATAAGAAACTGGCAAATGTAAGTAGGTGTTTCCCTGAGTTTTGTGAGCTGCTCTAGCAAATGAATTGAGCCTAAAGGGTGGGTCATGGGAACTCCAATTGAAGTCAGTCGGTCAGAAGTTCCAGAGGCCTGTACTTGGGAGCTGGTGTCTGAAGTGGGGACGGTCTTGTGGGACTGAGCCCTCAACCTGTGGTATCTGATGCTATATCCAGGTGGACAGCATCAGAATTGAATTGGATCAGAAGATTCCTGGCTGGTGTACACTGTAGAATTGGTTGCTTGCCTGTTGGTGGGGACAATCCCTACACATTTGGTCACAGAAGTCTTCTGTATTGATTGTTGCCGTGTGAGAACGGAGGAAAAACAGTTTTTCTTTTCTTTTTTTTCTTCTTTTTTTTTTAGATGGGGTCTTGCTCTGTTGCCCAGGCTGGAGTGCAGTAGTGCAATCACAGCTCACTGAAGGCTTGACCTTTTGTGCTTCAGTGAGCCTCCTGCCTTAGGCTCAGGAACAACTGGGATTACAAGTACAGGACACCACACCTGGCTAACTTTTGTACTTTTTGTAGAGATAAGGTCTCACCATATTGTCCAGGCTGGTCTCAAACTCCTGGACTCAAATGACCTTTCTGCCTCAGCCTCCCAAAGTGCTGGGATTATAGGCATGAGCCACTGCACCCAGCTGTAAAAGTTTTTCAACCCTACATATGTATATGAATATATATAGACACACAAATAGACATGTGTATATATATTCCCTCCACCACGGAGACCTTTATGAAACTTTTTTTTTGAGAGAGTCTCGTTCTTTCACCCAGGCTGGAGTGCAGTGGCACGATCTCAGCTCACTGTAATCTCCGCCTCCCGGGTTCAAGCGATTCTCCTGCCTCAGCCTCCCAAATAGCTGGGATTACAGGTGCCTGGCACCATGCCCAGATAATTTTTGTATTTTTGGTGGAGACGGGGTTTTACCATGTTAGGCTGGTCTCTAACTCCTGACCTCAGGTGATCCACCCGCCTCAGCCTCCCAAAATGCTGGGATTACAGGTGTGCGCCACTGCGCCCAGCCGGTCACCTATTTATTTACTTTTTTTTTTTTTGAGATGAAGTCTCGCTCTGTCACCCAGGCTGGAGTGCAGTAGCAGCGATGTTGGCTCACTGCAACCTCCGCCTCCTGGGTTCAAGGGATTCTCCTGCCTCAACCTCCTGAGTAGCTGGGATTATAGGCACGTGCCACCATGCCCAGCTATTTTTTTTTATTTTTGGTAGAGACAGGGTTTATCCATGTTGGTCAGGCTGGTCTTGAACTTCTGACCTCAGGCAATCTGCTTGCCTTAGCCTCCCAAAGTGCTGGGATTACAGGCGTGAGCTACCATACCCGGCCTTATTTACTGTTATTTAAATGTTTGCAGGCAGGTCATCTCTTGATCTGTTATTGTGGGTAAGTGCCTGCTGTTGTGGCATTGTTCTGACCTCCTGCTGCACAGGCAGCTACTACACGATACTGGTCTCCTCCTTTCCTTAGTCTCTAGAGTGGGTTTTCTCAACATTGCCCACAGCTTGGACCAGATAATTTCTTTGTTGTAGGACTGCCCTGTGCATTGTAGGATGTTTAGCAACACCCCTGGCCTCTACCCTCCAGATGCCAGTAGTATTGTTTTGACAATAAAAACATCCCAGATATTGCCATGTCTTTTGCGGGCAAAAATCCCCATTCCTCCCCGTTGAGAAGCATTGCTCTAGATTATGGTAGGTCGGCATCTTCTGGGAATAGGCCTCTAGTAGCTGCCTTCTGATTAGGCCCAGGGTCCATCCTCTCCAGTAGGGCAGGGGATATCCTTTCTCAACTCTTTTTCCAGTCTTCGTAAGTGGCCACATGAGACTATCTTTAAGATGTAAGTTGGATTTATGGACTTTCAGAAGTCAGGTCTTTGAAGGGATAGTTTATAAAAAAGGCACTGACAAAAGGGGTGCTTTTATTCGGAAGCTATTTATAGCACCCAGCTAATATGAAAAGTGGTGAGAGGCCAGGCATGGTGGCCCACGACTGTAATCCCAGCACTTTGGGGTGGGCGGATCACTTGAGGTCAGGAGTTCAACACAAGCCTGAGCAAGATGGTGAAACCCCGTCTCTACCAAAAATACAAAAATTAGCCAGGCATGGCGGCACACGCCTGTAATCCCAGCTACTTGGGAGGCTGAGGCAGGAGAATCGCTGGAACCCGGGAGGCAGAGGTTGCAGTGAACTGAGATTGTGCCACTGCACTCCAGCCTGGGTGACAAAGTGACTCAGTCTCAAAAAAAAAAAAAAAAAAGTGGTGAGTCAGGGTGAGTATATTCAGTTACTTGTGGGTACCAAGAAATTACTATTCTATGAGCACCTGCTTCAGTAATCAAATACTGAGCTCCTTGATGGCAGAAATTTGTCATTTGGTCATTGATGTATGCCAGGTGTTCAGGTGGTCAATAGTTGCTAAATGTTGAATGAAACATTAGTGACTGTTTTTTTTTGAGTGGACCTACAAATAGCTGTCCTTGTAAACCATACTAAAATGAACAGGAGGCTAAAGGAGCTCCAAAGAATGCAAACTATGAATCAAGAAGATGCTGGTGCATGCCTGTGGTCCCAGCGACCTGGGAGACTGAGGCAGGATGGCACCTGACCTCAGGTGATTCAGCTGCCGCAGCCTCCCAAAGTGCTGGGACTTACAGGCCTGAGCCACCATGTCCGCCCAATTATATGTATTTAAGGATTTAAATTTTGTCAAACTAAATATAAATATGTAACTTGTTACTTATAAATTTGGTACAAGTTGAAAACGTAAATTTAGAGATGGGGGAAGGCTTTCTGTTATTACAGAGCAGTGGGCATGGGGTCAGCTGTTCCTGTTACTGTGGAAGGTGAGTGTGCTCACAACCCGTTCTTCACCACTACCCTTAAAGGTATGGAGAGGGTGAGCCACAGTGGAGTGTTAAGAGTTCAGAAACAAGAATTAGCCTGCCTGGGTGCAAGGTCAGATTTTGTCTTTGCTAGCTAGCTATGTGACTTTGGGTAAGTAATTTACCTGCACTTCAGTTTCATCTATAAAGAAAGAACTCAATGAGTTGCTGTGTTAAATAACGCCCTTAACCTGCTTAGCACAGTGCCTGGCACACGGCATGGACTCCGTAAATGTCATTATTGCTGTTACTCAGTTTGATTCAATCTCACATTTCTTCCTTTGGAAAGACAGAGAAGAACTGCTTGTCTTTTGGCATCAGTGTCTAACTCGAACACTAAATATCTTTGGACTCTGATGTGGATTTTTACATTCTCCAAGAAATTACTACTGCAACACAATGTGGTAATAAAACCGTGAATTTTATTAAGACCTTTCAAGCATCATAACTTGAAGTATTTTTCAATTCAGTTTATCGAAATACTTCAGCTTTCCAGCTGGATCTGGGATTATCTGTTAAAAAACAAAACACGAAAGGCAATTATTCATTTTAAAGCCAAAGTACATCATTAGTAGTCTGACATTAGTTGCCCATGCCTTGACTAAAGATTATTTTTGTCTATCAGATTGTATATTTAGAGGAAAAAACGGGATTCGTCCTACCTACTCATTTCAGCTATTCCAAAAGACAAATATTTTTATTCTTTAAGAATAAATTAACATCTGTATTCAAGCACCCCAAAACTTACTTACAGCTCTTCTCTTGGCCACCAGGCTTTCATGGCATCTTCAGGTTTGATCTAATTAAGTCAAACACATTGAGAGGGCATGGCTACAGATGTTAATGTACTTGTAAAATCATTTGCTGATAAAATGATGGTATGCCACAATTATCTGAAAAGCGGGCAGGCATTCACTAAGGGCTTACTAAAGTCTAGAATACAACTTTTCAATCTCAAGCTGCAAAGTAAACCCCCAAACTCAAATACATCAAGCACTACTGTTAATAGTTAATGAATACTGTTGTGCTCCCTCCAAGAGCACTACAGCCTTAGAAACCTGTCACACTTAAAAGATTTCCAATGTAATCTGACCTCACATTAACTATGTTACCTGCTAGTTATAGGTAAAGTACGTCTATCTTTATGTATATAAAAACAACTTGGGACCAATTTGACAAACGACTTATAACATAAAAAAAAAGAAAAACAACTTATTGTAACGTTTGTAATTCACTGATTCTGAATTAATTTCTGATGGGTGTGCAAAACAGCTTTGCCTTTGAGATCAAAGTTAATGTTACAATAGCAAACTTACTCATCCATATGTTGATCTGTTGGATCTCAAAGGGGATTTGAAATTATACATTAAAGGTACTTTGAGGCCAGGCACAGTGGCTCATGCCTGTAATCCCAGCATTTTGGGAGGCTGAGGTGGGCAGATCACGAGGTCAGGAGTTTGAGACCAGCCTGATCAACAGTGAAACCCGGTCTCTACTAAAAATACAAAAATTAGTTGGGTGTGGTGGCGCGTGCCTGTAATCCCAGCTACTCAGGAGGCTGAGGCAGGAGAATTGCTTGAACCTGGGAGGTGGAGGTTGCAGTGAGCCAAGATCTTGTGACTGCACTCCAGCCCGGGCAACAAGAGTGAAACTCCATCTCAAGAAAAAAAAAAAAGTACCTTGAGCACTAGGTACTTTAAAGTATAAATCAGTCATTAGGTTACTTTACATTTACTGATTATGAGGCTTATAGAAAGAAATATGAATCAGAAGCTGCTGGCTTAAGTAGCAGCTTAAGAAGCCTTAAAAAGCATTTCAGACACATTTTCAAGGTAGGGGGCACCTCCCCTGGAGGTGCAGCAAAACCAGCTGTGACTCATGAATAACATCACCACCAGTCACAGGCATGTGCTAGGTATCCGAGTTCTCAGAGATCAGTGAGAGCTCCCAAGAAGTACAAATTAACTCTGAAAGGTATTGTAGGATGAGTACTGGACATTTCAGAAAACATGTTGGCTATTTACATGATTAACTTTTGGGGGCCACTAATCTCTTTGAGAATCTGATGAAAACTACGGATTGTCCCTCCAGAAAAATGCATATGTATTATCACATACTATGTGTGGTCATTCTTTTTCATTTTATTTTTGATTGACAAATAATAGTTGTATATATTTATGTGTTTGGACATTCTTTCAACAGACTCGCTATATGGAAACTATTCAGAGTATTATGATAGGCAGTATTTATTAGTGAACAACACAGTGAAAAGTCCCTGCCCTTGGGAGTTATACCCTAATTTGAATTTTAGATTGCGGTAATAAATGCTTTTAAAAATAGGTTGGTTGGGCAAGGTGCACTGGCTCACGCCTGTAATCCCAGCACTGTGGGAGGCTGAGGTGGGTGGATCACTTGAGGTTAGGAAATCGAGATCTGTAGAGAGCCAGAGTAGCCCACCCGCTCTGGGGAGATCAGCAGCAAGGCTTCTGTGAACTTTGGGTGAACTCCAGAGAACTGAAACCATAATAGGAGAATGTGTATGTCTCAGAGAAGAGCAGAAGGACGTAGAGAGATAACCAGCTTTCGCTGACCTTGCTGCCAGGTAGTTGTTAGCTGAAGTATGTTAACTCAAGTATGAGAATTTTAACCACAGGCTGTTCTAAGTAACTGTACCCTCCCTCTGCTATGTACTTTGTGAACATATAAAGTACTTTGAGACAGGTTGGGGTCGGAGAAACTGACATCCTCACTTTCCCAGACCGCCTGGCCCAGCTTTCTGTCTATCTTTGGGTCTTTCTTTATCCCCCACCGTTCCCTCTTAGGTCTTTGAAACCTTGTGCAGCGCAGGACACAGCATGCACCAGAGAGACCAGCCCGGCCAACATGGTGAAACCCTGTCTCTATTAAAAATACAAAAATTAGCCAGGTGTGGTGGGGCACGCCTGTAATCCCAGCTACTTGGGTGGCTGATGCTGGAGAATCCTTGAACCTGGGAGGCGCAGGTTGTAGTGAGCCAAGATTGGGCCACTGCACTCCAGCCTGCGCGAGAGAGTGACTCCGTCTCAAAAAAATAAAAATAAAAAAGTTGGTTGGAGGATGTCTAGGATGGGGATAAAGTGGTAAGTAAAGACTTCTAAGATGACATTTGAGTTGAAAGGTGAGCAAAGAGAAGGAACCAGTCATGCAGATGGAGTAGAGAAAGACCAGCAGGGGCAAAGGCCCTGAGGCAGGAGTCAGCTTAGCATGTTCAAGGACCAGAAAGGGGCACACTTGAGGTTACAGTGCAGATTTCTACCAGTGGTTCTCTATGGCTAATGGGTCTTTTCTTTGGTTTACTAAGGAAGAAAGTCTTAGGAGTCTGTATTTTTCTTTTACCCAAAGGTAATGATTTTTTCCTTTAATGCTCTAGTATCTTCCAATTTCCCAGCTGTAGGGAAAACAAAAGAGTTTTACTTTGTGTAAAACTCCTGATTTGTAGAAGATAAACATGTTCTTCCTAAAAAGGTTCAAGCAAGTTTCTAAATTGTATTTTGGCAGGAGACTACTTTTTAGGGATTATCTATAAATTACACAGCCTCCTGGCCGGGCACAGTGGCTCACGCCTGTAATCCCAGCACTTTGGGAGGCTGAGGAGGGTGGATCACTTGAGCCCAGGAATTTGAGACCAGCCTGGACAACATGGTGAAACCTTGTCTCTAATAAAAAATATAAAAATTAGCTGGGTGTGGTGGTGCAGGCTTGTAGACCCAGCTACTTGTGGGGCCGAGAATCGTATGAACCCTGGAGGCAGAGGTTGCAGTGAGCCCAAATCACGCCACTGCACTCCAGTCTGGGTGACAGAGCAAGACTCTGCCTCAAAAAAAAAAAAAGCCTCCTAAATGAAAGAATATACCTGTTTCACGTTTCAATCTTTTCTTTCTTCATGACAAGTGTGATGTGGCAAGGAAAATGGCTTCGGCCAGGCTAAAATGTAATGGCTTCTCAGGCTCACAGGCTACGTGCAGGCTCACAGGCAACATGATAAGGCAATACAATTAATCAGGCCAACGCCAGGTGCGGACACCAGCCTCATTTCAATGGAATTCAAGAACTCGCCGCTCAGGGTCACACGGACCCTGAGAAGAAAGCCCCTTGTCTC
>PVKP010012912.1:21381-57152 GCA_004027715.1 Plecturocebus donacophilus
TACAAACTGCCTGCTTGCAAAGATCCCCAGCCCCTCCGAAAACTCCCCCAGCCCCCAAAAGAAGTGTTATACAGCATAAAAGCCCAGCTCTCCCTCAACTCGGGGCCACGGGTTGGAGAGACATGAGTCCTCCGTGGTCGCTGGCAATAAAGACCCTGCAATTCGTCATACTTTTGTCTTGGTGCTGATCTTCTTATCTTGCTAAAATACAACACAAGGAGAGAATCATTATCTTCAGTAATGACCTAGATTTTCTCAAAAGCTTTTTACTATGCATAGAAAGGTTCTGCTTGATTGTTTTCTCTGTCCACAATATAGGAAGAAATTCGATACATGACCTATAAGACCTCTGAATTATTCTACCAAGTCTCCACTCTACCCCTCTTTTTTTTTGAATGGTATATTTCGCAGTATATTTGGCTTTACTATTCACAGCATCACGCCCCACATTCTGCTTTCTCCAGTTTCAGCTACTCTTCCTACAGGCCAAAGAATGTCTGTACTCTATGATTTCTGCTTAGCAATGTTTACTTATCAAGACAGTTCTAGTAACGAGGAAAGATTATTCTAAGGTTAGCATTTTTTTTTTTTTTGACTCTAGCCATCACCTCAACGGAAAACAAAAATACACTTACTGTTTCACTACCAGGTTTCCAGCCAGCAGGGCAGACTAAAAGGAACAAAAATAGGCAAAGACAGTTTAAAAACAAAATTCAGTTACCTTCAGCAACTCCTGACTTTTTCTGTTTCCATATGAAACTGAAGTTAACAGAATATACTAATAAGAACACTTCCAGACCACTGAGCACATGACTTCTATTAGCCTGCCTGTTCACACCAAGGAATTTTAGTCATGGAGCTTATCAGCAGGCAGCTATTTTCATTTTTACTGATTATGTTTAGTTACATTTAAACTATGAGAAAACAAACTGATTGCCAGTTTGTTTTAGTTGGAAAATTTGTTTTAGTATAGTTAGAAAGTTTCGGAATCTGGTGAGCTGAAAGGCCTAGGCATGGCAAAAATTCCTCCAAATTTACATAAACTTCCAGTAAGCTTGTTTGCCATGTATCCTGCAGTATTTTGTACTGATGACATGATTCACTGTTTGTCAAAAGAAATTCACTGTTTGTCAAATGCATCCTGACTCAGTGACTCAGTGGCATTTTTAAAAGAAATATATAATATGTTCTATTTTGGCAAAATGATGAAGTTGTAGATTACAAGTGTGATACTGAATAAGCCAAGGGATTGCATTATTATACTTCATCTGAGCTGAAAGGCAGAGAAGTGATCAAGGATTACATTATTTAAAAAGCTGAATTCAATAATGCAAACAGGCAAATAAAACCTACATCACTAAATATTGCCAGACTGACACACTGTAAGCTTGCAGAAATGTAATTTTAAAAATTGCAATTGCAGAAACTTTTCTCTGAGTTTCTCCAAAAGGACTATGCAAATAATGAGTATTTTGCATCTTATTTAGTAAGCAGAATATATTATATATACATATTTGATTTTTAGTAGAGGTGAGGTTTCACTGTGTTGCCCAGGCTGGTCTCGAATTCCTGAGCTTAAGCGATCCTCCCGCCTGGGCCTCCCAAAATGCAGGGATTTCAGGCGTGAGCCACTATGCCTGGCCTGATATTTTGTTAAAGCACTTTAAATTATAATTTGGTCTGCTAAAAAGATCTGCTAATAATTTGGAAATAATCAGAAAACTTTGGAAATATCCAGATTACTTTTACGATAAGAATCCAAACTAATGATGCTATCTTTCAAAGTGAAAAATTGAAAGGTTAGAAGGGAGGGGTACCTTCTCCATGTTTGTCAGTGTATTGGAATGCTTGAACCAAACGTAGTGTCTCATCCACTGATCTACCCACAGGAAGATCATTCAGAGTAATTTGTCTTAGGATTCCTTTGTCATCAATAATGAAGAGACCTCTGTAAAACAGAATGGTAGAGGTAAGGCCATTTCTTCTCAGTTACGTATTAATGTAAATTCCATTCCTACACCATCCACACAGAAGGATGCCATACAGAACAAACACTACACTACCTACCTACTCTACTGGAACACACACACACGCACACACACATGTGTGCGCACATGTTCGGACATCCCTCCCCCAATTGACTGTGTAATTTGGAATTATCACTGTAAAACTGCAGCTTTAAAAATTTGTTTTTGGCTAAGAAATGTATCATAATATTTATAGTTGTTGAAGATTATCTGACTTTTAAAAACTATGTGCATGTGTTCATGTATTATTTTGGAAAATAAAAAATTATTTATTTATTTGCAGATGGGATCACACTCTTGCCCAGGGTGAAGTGCAGTGGCATGATCTCAGCTCAGTGCAGCCTCAACCTCCTGGGCTCAAGTGATCCTCCCACCACAGCCTCCTGAGTAGCTGGGACTACAGGTGTGCGCCACCACGTCTGGCTAATTTTTGTATTTTTTTTGTGGAAACAGGGTTTCACCATGTTGCCCAGGCTAGTCTCAAACTCCTGGACTCAAGCAATCCATGTGCTTCGGCCTCCCAAAGTGCTGGTATTACAGGTGTGAGCCACTGTGCCCAACCTTAAAAAATAATTCAAAAAGTAAACTACTGGCACAAATCAAACAATATAGCTAACATTAGATAATTTTACTTGGTTAATGTTCAAATGATTCCACATTTTAAAACTGCCTCGGTCTTTTAGGGGGCATATTTACGCTTGAGAATTGACTTAGTAACAGACTTTATGAAAGTCAAAGACAGTAAAGACTTAGCAAGTACAAAAGAAGGGAAACTACTGGTAGGAATACATGATACAATGCAATGAACCTGAGAACATTATGCTGCATGAAAGAGGCTAGTCATAAAAGCACATATTGTAGGATTCCATTTATATGAAATGTCCAGAATAGGCAACCACAGAGACATAAAGTAGATCTGTGGTTGCCTAAAGCTGGGGGAAGTGGGTTAGGGGAAACAGAGTGATTGCTAACGGGTATGCGGTTTTTTGGAGTATGAAACATTCTAAAATTGTGGTGATGGTTGCACGACTCTGTGAATACACAAAAACCACGGAAATATGTTCTTTATTTTTAATTATTTTTTTAGGGACAGGGCCTCACTCTTGTCACCCAGACTAGAGTGCAGTGGTGTGATCATAGCTCATTATAACCTTGAACTCCCAGGCTCTAGTGATTCTCTTAGCCTCTTGAGTAGGCTGGGAATACAGGAATGTGCCACCACAATGGGCTAATTTAACAAAATTTATTTTTTTTTGTAGAAGACAAGGGTCTCGTTATGTTACCCAGGCTAGTCTCAAACTCCTGGGCTCAAGAGATCCTCCTACCTAGGTCTCCCAAAGTGCTGGGATTACAGGCGTGAACCACTGAGCCTAGCTGAATTGTATTCTTTAAGTGGGTATTGTATTGTAAGTGAATTATATTCCAATAAAGTTGTTATAAAAAAAACACAGGACTATAAAATACTGACACTTTCACAGAAAACACTTAAGAAAAATTATTGGCATTAAAAAGCAAATCAGTAATACAACCAAATTACAACTGTTTCACGCTAAAAGTGCCCCCTTTTCAAAGAATTCTATCAATGTTTGTTAGCTCAAGTAACCCAGTGAGAGCATCTAGGTAAAATATTTCCTTAATTTTTCCTACTCCAAAGACAAAGGTTTGCTAAGTAGTATGACATTGGTATTTAGAAAAAAACACTACTGGAGTCAGTTTGGAAAAAAGGAAAAAGGAATGGACAAGGAGTTGGGGGACCTGTATTTATGACTGGGCTCTGCAATTAAGTAATTATATAACTTTGGCTAAGATCACGGAACTCTATAAATCTGTCTCTTTTATCTGTAAAATGACAGGGTTGGTCAAAGACCTCTAAATAATCTTCCAGCTCTAATAGACTATGATGCTAATGTAGTTTAAGCAGGGCTAATATAAACTAACATAGTTTACGTTTAGTAGTTTAAAGAGTATCTACAAGATTTCAAAAATAGAACAGTAATATATTTTTTTCACTCTGTTGCCCAGGCTGGAGTGCAGTGGCATGATCTGGGCACACTGAAACCTCCGCCTCCTGGGTTCAAGCAATTCTCCCACCTCAGCCTCCGAAGTAGCTGGGACTATAGGTGTACACCACCATGCCCAGGTAATTTTTGTATTTTTTGGTAGAAACAGGGTTTCACCATGTTGGTGAAACTGGTCTCGAACTCCTGACCTTAAGTAATCCACCCACCTTGGCCTCCCAAAGTGCCGGGATGATAGACTTGAGCCACTGTGCCCGGCCTCAAAATATTTCTTGATCAAAATTTGTTCTTCTATTTCGTAAGTAACATCTATTTCAAGGAGGATTATAAACACACTTGGATTTGTCATAATGTAAAACCACTGAAAGGTACCTAAGAGTGTGGCCTGAGTCCTCCAGGTATACGCCATAGTCCTTTGAGATCTGATGGGTCAAATCTGAAAGAAGTGGAATCCTTATTGGCCCAAGTCCTCCTTGTCTTCGAGGGGTATTAATCCTGTAACAAACAGAACACTTACCTCTCAGAGCTAAGTAAACGGCATATATTAAAAGAGCACTCTTTCTCTGTACATGCACATGCACACACTTGAAGAAAAGACACTCTTTCTCTAATGAAAACAGGCTAATATACTTTCTATTTTCTTGCTTTTCCCATTTAACATATTCATATCCTTTATATATATACACAACACATTTTTATTTTTTTGGGACAGGGTCTTGCTCTGTCTCTCAGGCTGGAGGGCAGCGGCATGATTGTAGCTCACGGTAGCCTAGAACTTCTAGGCTTGAGTGATCCTCCTGCTTCGGCCTCCTGGGAAGCTGGAACTACAGGTGCACACCATCCATCACACCTGGTTAACATTTTAAACTTTTTTTTATACAGATAAGGTGGAGCTTTGTTACCCAGGCTGGTCTTGAACTCCTGGCTTCAAGCAGTCCTCCTGCTTCAGCCTCCTAAATTGCTGAGATCATAGGCGTTAGCCACTGTGCTCAGCCTACAACACATTTTTTTTTTTTTGAGATGGAGTCTTGGTCTGTTGCCCAGGCTGGAGTGCAGTGGAATGATCTCAGCTCACTGCATACAACCTCTGCCTCCTGGGTTCAAGTGATTCTTCTGCCTCAGCCTTGAAAGTAGCTGGGATTACAGGCATGTGCCACCACACCTGGCTGATTTTTGTGTTTTTAGTAGAGACAGGTTTTCACCATGTTGGGCAGGCTGGTCTCGAACTCATGACCTCAGGTGATCCACCCTCCTCAGCCTCCCAAAGTGCTGGGATTACAGGCGTGAGCCACCGTGCCCGGCCTACAACACATTTTTAATGTATGGATACACAGATACTCCTCAACTTATGATGGGGTATGTCTTGACAAACACATATGTTGAAAATATCATTAGCTAAAAATGCATTTACTATCCCATAAACCCACTGTAAAGCTGAAAAATTGTAAGTTGAACCATCATAAGTGGGGACCATCTGTACTATATCTTACTAATTTCCATGATGGAGATTTAAACCATTTACCTTTTTTTTTTTTTTTTTTTTTTTGCTTTATAAACACTGCTGAAAACATCCTTGTATTCTTACTTTTGTACACTTGTCTAAGTAATTTCTGAAAGTGAAACTGAGAGATCAAAAGATACATAGTATCTTAAGCATAACTTTAGTAGTGTGATCATAAGACAAAGCCTTGAAGAGATAGGTAGGATACAAATGGATGACATTTTAATATTCTGAGAGACAAAGAAATGCAAAGTCCACTTGAAGCAGTGAAGGAAGTTAGTTATAATATATGCATCAGTCTTCAGATTTCAGTACAGGCTAAGTATCCCTTATTGGAAGTGCTTGGGACCAGAAGTGTTTTTGATTTAGGATTTTTTCTGATTGTGGTATATCTGCATACTTACTGGTTGAACATCCCTAATCTGAACTCTGAAATGCTTCACTGAGCTTCATGTCAGCATTCAAAAAATTCCGACTTTTGGAACGCTGCAGATTTCAGATTAGGGATGCTCAATCTGTATCCTGTAACTTGAAACCAGGAGACATGGGCTGATGCCCTAACAGAAGGGTACTGACATAGCAGCTACGAAACAAACCAACATTTCTCCAGGTATCTGCAGCCCCGGTTCTGACACCCAAGTAGAAATCTCTGGTTGATGTGAAACCTATCCAGATGAAAATATATCCCCAAATTTCCTTGGGAAAGAAATCCCAAATTATTTGGGATGACATAACTTTTTCCTTAGTGGATATGCATTTTGATCCTTGGAAGATTTAGAATTACTACACAGAAGTGATGAAGCACAGCCTGGCAACATGGCAAGACTCCATCTCTACTAAAATAAAAATAAAATAGTTAGGCACGGTGGTGCAAGCTTGCAGTCCCAGCTATTTGGGGAGGTAGAAGGATTGTTGGAGCCCAGGAGTTCAAGGCTGCAGGGAGCTAGGATTGATTGTGCCATTGCACTCCAGCCTGGGCAACACAGTTAAGACCCCTGTCTCTCTCTCTTTTTTTTTTTTTTTAAAAGGAAATAATAAAGCAAATTAAGCCTCTATTTTAATTTTTTTTTTGAGACAGGATCTCACTCTGTTGCCCAGGCTGGAGTGCAGTGATATGCTCTTGGCTCACTGCAGCCTCAACCACCTAGGCTCAAGTGATCCTCCCATCTCAGGCTCCTGAGTAGCTGGGACCACAGGCATGGGCTACCACACCTGGTTAATTTTTTAAATTTTTTGTATAGATGGGGTTCTCACTATTTTGCCCAGGCTGGTCTTCAACTCCCGGGTTAAAGTGATTCTCCTGCTTTGACCTCCCAAAGTGCTGGGATTATAGGTGTGAGCCTCCATGCCAAACTATTTTAATATTTTTATATTAAGAAATAATCAGTACACATTTATATACTGTTATTATTTATTCTTTTTTTGTCCCCAAATATGCCATATGTATTGTTTGCATAAGTTATTTATAATGTTTAAGAGAATTTGGTACATTAGAACTACTGTAGTATTTGGGAAGGTTTGTCTGAAAATTGAGACACTTAGGGAATTCAAATATATTAAATATTTAACTGCATTTAAAAATACTTAGGGGAATTAATTTCTTAGGGAAATGTAATTAATTAAATTGTAGCTCCCCAACCAATGAAGATTTTGTTATATACACATACACATGATTATAAATGAAAAAAACCTACGTTTTAAATTTGTAACTTTCATAAATCGAACATTATGTTTTAAAACCAAAATAATACCGAATAGTCTTTATTGTGCACAAAGTTTTCTGCACAAGACTGTGGACACTATTAAAAACTCACATTAACATGTAAATTTCCAATTTTGAGACATGTTGCCCAACTGCTCTCCAGAAATGCTAAACAGCTGTGTGTGAGTACCATTTCTTCAATTTTGTCCACAGTGGATAAATTGTTTCAATTTTTTAAATCTTGGCCAATGAGACAGGGAAAACTGGTATCTCCTGTCATTTTAATTTGCAACTCTTTATAACGAATTTAGGTAGAACCTCTTTTAATGATTAATATTTAAAAATTTCTTTTTACATAATTGGAAGTAAATCAATCCCCAGCAATTGCATAGCATTTCACAGGTTTAAATAAAGTATTGGTTGTCTGCTTATTTGTTATTTTCATCCCCTATTCCTTCCTGTCTCCATTGTTAAGCACAATTATTGGCATAAAAGAGGTTTTTAATACCCATTTTTAGACTGTATTCTAGCGTGGGCAATAAAACAAGAATCCCATTCTCTCTCCCTCTTTCTCTTCCTCTTTCTTTCTCTCTTTCACTCTTTTTTTTTCTTTCTTTTGCTGTTTCTTTCTCTCTCCTTTTCCTAAATCTCTTCCTCTTTCTTTCTCTCTTTCATTCTTTTTTTTCTTTCTTTTGCTGTTTCTTTCTCCTTTTCTTTTTCTAAAAAAAAAAAAAAATTTCTTTTTAAATTAAAAAAATTGTTTCTTGAAAATCATAAAAGCTGACTTTGACTATATAACTGTGTAACAGAGAAATGGCATATTTTAAAGATTTTTTTTCCTCCAGATTATGGTAACCCAATTTATCATAATAAAGTAATCACATAATTTAGTGGTTTTTGCTACGGAAATCACATCTATTGCATTTAACTTTTCCTCTAATTTTAGAAGAAAATCTTAAGAATTTTTACTACAGCAGCTGATTATATTACTCTTCTCTTTTTTTTTAAACCAGAAAACGTGTAGATGCATGTATTACTCTTAGATAAATCTATTCCTGAATTGTATGATAAATGACTATATTCTTATTATATCATATCAAGAGTTACCTGCCCATACTTTAAGAGTAAATCCATTCTTGTTTTCTACAAATGTAAGTATAAGATACTGACCAGGCCAAATGGGTAAACTGTGAATCAACAGAGCAGGCTACCACTTCAGTGTTTATAGCTCTGAATTCTTCAAGTCTGTCACCAAAAGCGATAATTTCAGTTGGACACACAAATGTGCTGAAAGGTAAAAAGAAAAAATAAATCAGTATTCTCCAAATAAGCATATACCTAAACTTTCAAACAACAATTTTTACAAATACCTTTAGTAATAAAAATGCACATTAAGAACAATTTTATATGTGAACCTTTTCAAAATGTAGTCTACAAGACTGTCATTTGATCAAATATTCAATAACAAAACATATTACAGAGTTCCCAACTACATCTCAATAAACTCTCTTATTACAACTCAGTAGATCAGTAGTCAACCAATGTTCCCTTCCCCCTTATAGCAGTAGCCAACCCTCATTTTATTAGCTTTTATTTAATAATACCTTTTATGTACATAGTACTTTACAGCTTTCAAAGGATCTGTACCTGTACAAATTTTACATCATTTCACTGTTGTTTTTGATATTCCTACACCAACCCTATGAGCTGGATGCATCTATCCGTATTCTGGAGAGGAGGCAATGTTTTCTAGTATTCCCCCTCCTTTCTTGATAAGGTTCTCTTCTACCTTGTCTACCAGTCCTGTGCAGCCAGGGATTTTATGCCCTAATACCCTCATGTTGTCAGAAGGCCATGTTTGGAGAATATTACTAGGGTGGCATTTTTCAAACCATGGTAGGGACTCCTTAAATCAACTGAGTTCTAAACAACATTTTTAAAAAGTGAAATTGAATAGAAAATATGAGACTATATCATACATAGCAAGGGTAAATTATGAAGCATATGTTGTATATACAAATACATATATGTGTTTGTATTCAATAGTGATATTCAAAATATTTAACAATCTTAACTCAAAGCTGGCTTTAGTTCTGGAAGTTTCTGAAAGGCACCAGGCAGGAGGACTAACTTGTTGGGGAGGGAAGGGAAGTGGCTATTTACCACATGATATGAGGATATTTCAGTATTTCACGGGCCATGGCTGCGTTGGTGCATAAAGACTGAATGTTACTGTATATATAATATGCCTGTGTACTGGCTGGTAATAAAAAATGTATTTCCTACTGTGAGACATGGTCAAGAAAGTTTGAAAAGCATAGACTTAGGTTGGGGACAGATTCCTACCAGAGACCAATACAGGATTTTAACATGTTTTATTTTGGTCATGTGCAAGTAGACAGTTCTAATCTAGGATGATGTCCCTGGAGACCTGGGCTATATTATGTATTTTTAATAGTTTCTAAAGGGTAGGAATGGTCAGCCTCAGCCTTCCTTTTTGTTTTTTTCAGTGGCAGGGTCTCACTCTGTCATCCAGGCTGGAGTGCAGTCGTGTGCGATCTTGGCTCACTGAAACCTCTGCCTCCTGGATTCAAGCAATTCTCCTGCCTCAGCCTCCCGAGTAGCTGAGATTACAGGCGCCCACCACTATGCCTGGCTAATTTTTTTGTATTTTCAGTAGAGATGGGGTTTCACCATATTGGCCAGGCTGGTCTGGAACTCCTGACCTCAGGTGATCCACCCATCTTGGCCTCCCAAAGTGCTGGGATTACAGGGGTGAGCCACCGTGCCCAGCCTCTGCCTTCCTTCTTATTATTTCAAGGAATGCTACCTAGAGACACATTTGACCAACTTCTTAGTGAAAAAGTTTTGGCAGGAAACTGAGGGGTTATGTTTGTAACTTTCCTCCTTGTAGACTGTGGCAAATGCCCCAGAATTCTTCCTTCTCTAGCCAGGCCCAGTCCAGCATTACATGAAAACAGGAAGACGCTATCTTAGCTCCTTATCCCAGAAGACCATTGCTAACACCATATTCCAATTAACTATCTCTTGCCCATTATGGAGTTTTGAATAACAATGGAGAAATAGAACATATTTTTCTGCTACATTAGACTAATTTCCAAATTCAGGGTGTAAGTCGTATATATTTAACATACATGTTAACTTTCTGGTTTTATAACAATATGAATTTAGAAGGCCATTTTTTATATCTATTGAAATTTCTACTTCTGGTTTCTATTAGAAATTCAGCTATACTTAAAAAAAATCAAGTCACAGTATGAGTTGATTAGAAAGAAGCAAGTTCTTACTAAAAGATTATATATTATGCAGACTTATAACTTTAGTCTCAATATAATAATTTTCATGAAAATTCTTCCTATTTGGCTTAGAGCGGGGGTTGGCAAACAGGTCAATAGGCCACATCCATCAGAAAAAGTTTGTTAATCCCTGGCCTCGAAACAACCTATAGAAATGAGGTTAAGTATACTCTCCCTGAAAATTTAAATTTGATCTATGCAGTTCTAGATTAGTCCTAATGCAAAAAGGCACACAAAGATAGAGGAGGAATCTTCTAGTTACTTTTGGTAACCAAAAAGTAAGTTCCAAGGGAATAAAAGATAAAAATGGACATAATTCTTTTTGGTCTCTTTCCACTTTCATGAGTTTTGAAAAGCACTCAAAATAGTGTTTTACAAAATAAAATTAAATCCTCAATGTGAATAAAGCTGTAAGAACATTTACTTTGAGTCAATTTTCTGACCATATAGAAAAATGCTCACTGTTACAGAGTTAAAGACAGACAAGAAACCCCATAATAACCATAACGTATAAACAGGTTATTCATTATTCCTTAAGCAGTATAGAACATTTTCAGTAAAATGTTCAAATCCCAGGAAAGCAATAGAAGCAGCAAAGAATAAAAATGGAAAAACCACCCTTACATGGTCTCACTAGAGAAAATGGCTTAATTGATTTTCTAATTAACAGAGATACATTAAAAAGAATTATGGCATAAGTCTTGCTATTAAATGCTTTCTAAAATATTATCAGTCCATTTTCTTGCCTTATTAGGTATAGCTTAATAAATATATTGTAGCTTTCCTCTAATCATTCTATTACAAAAACATAATCATGTAGATATAAGTATTGAGGTCAGTGTGTTATGACTCTGAAATATATGGTAGATGTTACCTTTTTAAATACATTTCTTTACTTCAGCTTGCCTTTTTAAAAACCAAGAGCTGAACAAAATAATTTGTTTGATATTCCTGAAAAATAATTGATAAAGACTGAGATTTTACTAGCTGCAATTTACATGTATTACTTACAAATCAAGTGGGTAGAAGAAAAAAACCAAGTATTTCCCACGATAATCAGTTAACTTCAGCTCCTTAAATTCTCCATCGATCACAGCTGTTCCTTCCCAGTAGGGTGCTGGCTTGGAAACTAAGAAAGAAAAATACATGATGTTCTGTAACACTGAGAAAGTTGGTGGAATGGCAGAAGGACACCTTTAGAAAATCACTAAAAATCAGGGCTACCTTTAGATCTCTTTGGCAGTCTGGTGAAGCTTACAGACTTCTTTTTTTTTCCAAGACAGGGTTTCACCGTATTGGTCAGGCTGGTCTCAAACTCCTAACCTCAGATGATCTGCCTGCCTCAGCCTCCCAAAGTGCTAGGATTACAGGCATGAGCCACCATGCCCAGCTAGACTTCTTAAAAGAGCGTTACTGAATGCAAAAAGGAAAATACATATAATTGCAAAAGAAACCAACTGTATTTAAATCCAATTATCAAAATATTAAAAAATTGGTGCTATCATAATACATGCATTCTATAACACTTCAAAACTGCAAGATCTAGTCATGATCTGATAACTACCTAAGATAACAATGAGTAAAAATGGTGTTTCAGGATACCTGCAATAACCACAATGTAGAAAGAAAATAACTGTGATTCAGCCAGGAGCGGTGGCTCACACCTGTAATCCCAACACTTTGGGAGGCTGAGGCACGTGGATCGCCTGAGGCCAGGAGTTCAAGACTAGCCTGACCGACACAGTGAAACCCCGTCTCTACTAAAAATACAAAAAATTAGCCGGGCGTGGTGTCGGGCACCTGTAATCCCAGCTACTTGGAAGCCTGAGGCAGGAGAATCGCTTGAACCTGGGAAGCGGAGTTTGAGGTGAGCCGAGATAGCGCCATTGCACTCCAGCCTGGCCAACAAGAGCAAGACTCTTGTCTCAAAAAGAAAAAAAAACAAAAAAAGTAACTGTGATTCCATTGATGAAAGGTACAAGCAAGTACTGCTGAAGCTAGTGTAGTTTGTTGCTGACGTTCATAATAGAAGGAAACGCTACATTTCAGTTGGGGGTTAGTGAAAATAAATACCTTTCTCCCCTATTCATGCTCACAGACCCCTTAAATTCCACCCTGCACTAAACCCTCCTGGATACTTCACTATAGCTCTGCTTCAAGTTGTCAACTTCCTACATTTCAAATAATTAGATTTTCCTTTCTCTAATGGCAGTTTTCCAGATGTACTAATTTAGTTTGGCCAGCTTCTGACACATACATGGAGGACCTGCTGCAGATGAGGCTACACAAAATGAGGAGGGAATGTACAAATATGTTAGGCTAGAAGTATAAAATCCCAGACCATGGGATCATTTTCCAAGAGGGCTCTGAAAGAAGATTCCTCTGAATAGGTTTCAAGTGACCCAATGGAAACTGAACAGTTCATGCTGCTCTGTTGTAAGTGCATACAGTAATTTTAGCCAACACACTTACATAATAATGCACCTTCATGCTCTGTTAACACATTCAGATAGCACTCACACTTTCAGACCCCTTACATACACCGATGTCAATACTTGCTTCCAAGTTTGGCTAAGGTTCCTAGAAAGTAAGGCTTACACTTTTCTTTTCTTTTTTTTTAAGATAGAGTTTTGCTCTTGTTACCCAGGCTGGAGTGCAATGGCACGATCTTGGCTCACTGCAACCTCCGCCTCCTGGGTCCAAGCAATTCTCCTGCCTCAGCCTCCCGAGTAGCTGAGATTACAGGTGTGTGCCACCATGCCCAGCTAATTTTTGTATTTTCAGTAGAGCCGGGGTTTCACCATGTTGACCAGGATGGTCTTGATCTCTTGACCTCGTGATCCACCGCGCCTGGCCAAGGCTTATACTTTTCTATAACAGCCACCATTTATGGTCACTCCAAAATAAAGGCAGACAACGTGAATTTCTCTGAAAAATTAATTTATGACATGTGATTACTTATCTTGAGCCAGCAGCCTACCTCATATATATATATATTAAATATATATAAAATTAATATATATTAATATATATATAAATAATATATAAAATAAAATAATATATATATAAAATAATTAATATAATTAATATATATAAATATAATAATATATATAATCCTCATATATATATATTATATTATATATATAATATATAATCCTCATATATATAATTCTGATCTGATTAGGTAAAGGCCAGGAGGGAGAAACAGACAGCAGAAGGGTTTTCAATTATATAAAGTTTAAATAAATTACCTAAAATGCTACTCAAGTGAGAGGTTATAATAATTGTAATGATTTGTTACAACAACATGCCTTAATGATTTTAGCATACTGGAAAAACTGTATTTGAAAAAAAAATTTTGTTCTGAAAATTGATTTTGGAAATATTTGGTGAAGAATGGTAGTTACTTTGTTAAGATCTATAAGTGTAATTCCCAAAGCAACCCCTTGCATTTATTAAAAAAACAAAAATTGTCTTGAATATAAATTATGTAATTAACATGAAGATTCTGGTAAATGCAGAGAAGTACAAAGAATACTTAAACCCCCTCTCTCCATAACTCCTATCAACTTAACTATTGTTAATGTTCTGATGTCAGTCCTTCCAGGCTTTTTTATTTTTTTAAATTTTAGCTATTTATTTTTTTTGAGACAGAGTCTTACTCTGTCGCCCAGGCTGGAGTGCAGTGGTGTGATCTGGGCTCACTGCAACTTCCACCTCCTGGGTTCAAGGGATTCTTATGCCTCAAACTCCCATAGCTGGGATTATAGGCATGCGCCATCACACCTGGCTAATTTTTGTATTTTTAGTAGAGACGGGGTTTCACCATGTTGGCCAGGCTGGTCTTGAACTCCTGACCTCAGGTGATCTGCCTGCCTTGGCCTCCCAAAGTGCTGAGATTACAGGAGTGAGCCACTGCGCCTTTCCATTCTTTTTTAAGAATGCATCCTCCCCTTTTCTTTTTTTCTCCTTAAAGAAAACAGTAAATTAATTATGAACAGTTTTGACATTACTAAAAATTATTTGAAAATATGGCCTTAATGGCTCCATAGTCTTTACTAATAAAAGTCTTTGTATTTTTAATTCTAGATAAGACTACATGTGACAGAGAAATGTAGTATATAACTAAAATTTTAAGTTTTGCTGGTAAAAGGAAAGCTTTGAAATGGATTTGTTTCTTATGGGAAATACATGTAAGTAAACACTTAACTGGCTGATATATTTAAAATACTTTCCCAGGCAAGTAAAACCAGTGGGACTTGGAAATACTATGATTTTAAATTTTAAGACTAGTTTTCTTAAAAATCCCAACGTAGGCAGGGTGTGGTGGCTCATGCTTGTAATCCCAGCACTTTGGGAGGCCGAGGTGGGCAGATCACGAGGTCAGGAGTTCGAGACCAGCCTGGCCAATATGGTGAAACCCCGTCTCTACTAAAAATACAAAAATTAGCTGGGTGTGGTAGCTCGCGCCTGTAGTCCCAGCTACTTGGGAGGCTGAGGCAGAATTATTGCTTGAATCTGGGAGTGAGCTGAGATTGCACCACTGCACTCCAGCATGGGTGACAGAACAAGACTCCATCTCAAAAAAAAAAAAAAATCTCAAAGCAGTTAACTTTCAGTAAGTAAGAACTATAAATGTTTAAGAGGACAAACAGGTTTTCTCATTTATCACTCCCACCCCATCCAGAGTCATAACAACATTCCATTTAACTCTAGGGACTCAGAATTGTGAAGCATTACTTTTTTCATTGAATACTGGCATGGAACATGCTGTAACTGAACGACAAAAGCCAACCACACACCTACAGAATGTCAAATGGTCTGTAGGAAAAGCAGGTTACCGAAAAGCAAGCAAGAGACAACCTCTATCTATTGCCACTGTTCACTTGTTTTTGGTTAATTTTAACATCCAGATGTAGCAGGCCACAACTTTCACAGTATCTACTTCGTCTGACGTGTCATTCCTGAAAGTGACGTGTCATTTTGTACATTGGACTGAAATGCAAATAATCAAAAACCAAACTGGCAGGGCACAAATTTGCCACGAGGTTTATCATCAACCCAAATGCATTACTTCTAACCTCCGTTTCCCCCATTTCCTTCAGAAGTACACTCTGTAATTGGTTCTTCCTATCTGAGAAACGTAAAGAATATCCATTAATTACACAGGCTTTGGGGAAGGTGGCTTTTACTAATAATCTTTGTACGATGCAAACAAAAAACCGAAATATTTGACCTCCCGAGCACTGTGTTTAGCAACTTTTCTGTTTAATCAAACTTTCTGTGAATCATTATTCAACCTATCAGTGTCTTCCTTCATTCACTGAAATAGTACCTGAAAGAGACGGGATGTGCTGCAGGCACTCTGAGATGTTTCAGGAATTGTTTCAGTTTGCACAACATCCTCGATGCAAACTCGGGACTAGGGCCACCCACTTTCCCTCAGTTGCGGCTTTGGGGGTAACCACTACCTCTTCTAAAATCTGATCAGTGGAAACCATCCCTTTCTTCACAGCTAGAACTACCCTTTAATATCCTCCCCGCCCTCCCAGGAGAGAACCAGGCCCGCCCAGGGCCCGGAGGCAGCCCAGGGGGTGCCGCCCAAGCCCAGGCTCCCGAGGTGTAACCAGAATACACGTGTCTCGGGAGTCTCCCCTCCCCCGCCGCTTGAAGGGACGTCACCTACTCTTGGCTTTGCTTAGGTGCAGGGAGTGGTCTGCGACCGACACCCGGGATGCCTCCCCCGGGTACACTTGTCCACCCGCGTAGAAGTGGCACTCCTCTTCGCGGTTCCGAGGCCTCTCCTCCGTCTCCAAGCCCTGCACAGCTCCGGCAGGCAGCAGGAAGAGCAGGAGCGGCAGCAGAAGCAGCCTTAAGTGCCGGCCGTGGGCCGGAGTCGTCGCGGCTAGCAGCGGCAGCGCCTCCATGACCACGCGAGCGCAGAAACACGTCCGCTGGCGCGAGTGCGGCTTCTCCCGCCGCCAGGCGGCCACAACCTCGTGCACTACGCCCGCGCGAGCCGGGGCGCGGCCTCGCGAGACCTGCTCCGCCCCCTTCCCCCCTCCGCTCCCCCCCCCGCCACATGGGCCCCGCCCCGCGCCTGCGCCTGCGCCCCGCGGCGGGCCTGGACATGGAGCATCGCCCAACTTTGCGAAGGCCGCGACGAGGTTTCCTGACTTCGGTGCTGTTTTAGACATCCTTCCACAAAGCCTCACCACTGCACAGAAGCCCCTCACAAGCAGAATCTGACCGATATGCTTGTGAATGGCTTGCATTTTATGCTTCTAATAAGCTTTTTAAAAGTCACTTAACATTTTTAAAAATTATTTTTGACATATCATCATTGTATACATTCGTGGGATACAATGTGATATTTTGAAATGTGTATCCAATGTGGGCTGATTACATCACATTTTAATTAACTTATCCATCGCCTTGTTTCCCTATGACTTTTATGGTGAGACATTTCAAATGTATTCTTATTCATTTTGAAATATACAATACAGGATTATTGACTGTATTTACCCTGCTGCTTACCAGAGGCTGGGAAGTAGGGGAGGCGGGGAGAGAGGGAAGGAATGGGGAGCTAGTTGTTGGTCAAAGGTTACCAAGTTCCAGACAGGAATATAAGTTTCGAGATCTAATAGACATTTACTGATTTTTTTCTTGAAGTGATTTGTGTGAACAGTGCCCTGACTCTCCCTACTACTTGCAGCTCTTTTAAGTCCTGGAAAAACTGAGAGAGGATAGGTCTAACCATTTACTCTCATTACAGCAGGCAGGGGTGAACAGGCAGTTTTTGGTGACCTAATCTATTGTTTCAAATATAGCTTTTTTTTTAATTTAAATGAAGACTTGAAAAATGACTAGAAAACTCTTCTAGCACAGTGTTGTTCCTTCTTCTTACAATTACCCCATCACCCAGCCCCTGGGCTTTTCCTTGCTCTCCCCACCCATCTGCCATGCGGCCCTCCTTCCAACCGCAACCTGCCGTGTGCGCCTGCGCACTGGGAGCAGGCCCACGCCGCCGAGAGTCCACCGACTGGACGAAGACCGCCTTGTGTCGTCACCTGTGGCTGACCTCGTTCCTTCCCACCGTCAGCGCTGTTTTAGACCCTGTTCATCTTTCCGGGCCCGTCTTGTTCACAAAACTTCACAGGTGACTGGCCTCGCTCCCTCAGCACTGCTTTAGGGCGTCTCATCCTTCACACCTATTTCTTCCACAAAGCTTCGTCCATGGCTGGCTTCCCACCACTGAAGTGACCGGCCTCTTGCCAACGCCCCTTGTCCCCAGCACTTTTTAGACATCCTTCCAAGCCCATCTCGCCCGCAAAGCCTCCTCATCCACGCCATCCCCTGCCCCTCAAAAGGGAAACTAACCTTTCTGCCTCTGAATAGCTTGCGTTTTCTCCCTCTAACAGATATTTCTTATTCTTTTCCTTGCAGTAATCTTTGTGAACAGCCATGACTCCTCTCCCGAGCCAGACCCCTTTTCAGGTCCCCAGAAAACTTGGAGAAGAAAAGTCTAACCTGAAAAGCCGTATCCCTTCCAGCTGGGAAGGAACTATAGGGCAAACAGGCAATGTTACAACTTAACCCTGTGTTAGGTGTGTATTATTTTTTTTGAGACAGAGTCTCGTTCCTCCTTCGGTCGCCCAGGCTGGAGTGCAGTGGTGCAATCTCGGCTCACTGCAACCTCCGCCTCCCGGGTTCAAGCAATCCTCCTGCTTCAGCCTCCCGAGTAGCTGGGACTACAGGTGCGTGCCACCATGCCAGGCTAATTGTGATCCACCTACCTTGGACTCCCAAAGTGCTGGGATTACAGGCACGAGCCTGTATGCTCCTAGGGTGTCCTCTGTCTTCCTGTGAGTGCTTGTTATCTTTCTTTTTAAATTAAATTTTTTTTTGTGGCTACATAGTAGGTATATATATATATATATGTATATATATATTTATGGGGTATATGGGATATTTTGATTCAGGCATATAATATGTAATAATCACATAAGGGTAAATGGGGTATCCATCACCTCAAGCATGTATCCTTTGTGTTAGAAACAATCCAATTACACTCTTTTAGTTATTTTAAGATATGCAATTAAATGATTATTGACTGTAGTCATGCTGTTGTGCTATCAAGTACTAGGTCTTTTTTATTCTAACTATATTTTTGTACCAACTATCCCCACTTTCCTCCCCAGCCGCCCACTACCCTTCCCAGCCTCTAGTAACCATTCTTCTACTCTCTATCTCCATGAGTTCAATCATTTTAATTTTTAGCTCCCACAATTAAGTAAGAACATGCGAAGTTTGTTTTTCTGTAAGTACCCGTTGTTGCTTTTCTGAATCCTGCAGAAACTATCCTAAGTTTGTTTTTCCTCTACTAGACTGTGGGCTCTGCGGCTGCAATCAATGTCTAATTGGTCTTTGTTTCCCAAAGAACCTGGCCCACAGTAAGCATTTGACATTGCAAACACCCGATTTTGTAAATAACAATATTCCAAATGCCCTCAGTTTCAAGTTGCTTTCACATATTTTATCCTTGCTCCTTGTGACAACAACCCTTTGTGGCAGATAGAAAATCTCTCCCTTCCAAACTCATCCCTCACCCTAGTTCTGCCCATTGTATGCTCTGCTTTCTGCTTCCTGGCTCCTGCTTCCTGGAGGCAAAAGATAAAAAAGGTGAAGCCAACCTCCTTCTGCCTAAGGAGGTTGTGTCCTTACCCATAACATCATCTGTTAGCTCTTCACTTTCTGGTGGCTCATAGGCAGGAGGTCTCTGACGAGGGGGTCTCACTCCCAGTCTTCTCCTTCCTTGGCCTCCTGTTCCACGTGGAAGGGGAGTGGGGCCCAGGAGGCTCGGGACTGAGTCCCAGGGATTCGGTTCACGCCTATGCCCTGGAGTCGGCTTCGATGATCCATGGTGACTATTGTACAAACAGCCACAAGCCTCAGTGAATTCTAGGCCCAAAACTGGGCCTCTAAATTTGGACCTGAGAAAGGAAGCTTCAGGAGAGCTATGTCCCTACACCTATTTGCTCTGGGCTGAGCTGAGATGCCCTAGCTGGCAGCAGGGACTGCCTACCAAGTGGGGCCCAGTGGCCCACTGGAGACAGTGACCAGATAGGCCAGTTCTCAGGCACCTTCTTGTCATCCTTCAGTTCTGTTGGAGTCCCCTGGCAACTGACATTCTAGGTGGCAGTTGCTCTGACTCCTCTCATCCAATAATATTTGTGCAGACGTTGTGATGTCACAGTGACATCAACAAGGAAGTTTGAGGTGGGGGCACTGCCCTCACGTTGCTCACCATCCAGCTTGAGTCAGTAGCCCATATTAATAATACAAAACCATCAGAGACAGGGGGCAGGTTCCAAACCAAGGATATACCTCAGAAACACTTGGGGAGCTTAAAAACATTTTGGCTGGGCACAGTGGCTCGCGCCTGTAATCCCAACAATTTGGGAGGCTGAGACAAGCAGATCACCTGAGGTCAGGAGTTCAAGACCAGCCTGGCCAACATGGCAAAACCCTGTCTCTACTAAAAATACAAAAATTAGCTGGGCGTGGTGGTACACACCTATAATCCCAGATACTCGAGAGGCTGAGGCAGGAGAATTGCTGGAATCTGGGAGGTGGAGGTTGCAGTGAGCTGAGATTGAGCCACTACACTCCAGCCTGGGCAACAGAGTGAAACTTTATTTCCAAAAAAAAAAAAAGAATTAAAAAAATACAAAGTGGTTGCTAGTATAGTCACAATGCGTGGTTTGTGCTCACCACTATTTGATTCCAGAACACATATATACACTCCAAAAAGAGGCCTCATACCTGTTAATGACTCTCAATTCCCCCCTTCCTCCTATTGGACAAGCAACATCCCCCCATGCAACAGCTAATTTACTTTCTCTGTCTCTAGATTTGCTTATTCTGGACATTTTATTTCAATGGAATCATTTGTGTCTTGCTTCTTTTACTTAGGCATGTTTTCAAGATTCATCCATGTTGTTTCATGTGTTAGTACTTGATTCCTTTTTTTATTGTGGTGAAATATATATAATGTAAAATTTATCATTTTAACAGTTTTTAAGTCTGCAGTTCAGTGACATAAAGTACATTCACATTGTTGCGTGCTCATCACCACATCCTCCAGAATTTTTTCATCTTCCGAAATGGAAACTGTACCCAATTAACGATAAATCTCTTGTCTCCCTTTCCCCCTAGGCCCTGGAAACCAATATTCTACTTTCTGTCTCTATAAATTTGAATACTTCTAGGTACCTCATTTAAGTAAGATCATATAATATTTGTCCTTTTGTGTCTGGCTTCTTTCACTTAAGCCTAATGTTTTCAAAGTTTATCCATGTTGTAGTGTGTATTGGCACTTCATCCCTTTTTATCGCTTCCATAATATTCCATTGATGATATACCAATTTTGTTTATCCATTGGTAAATTGATGGATATTTGTGTTGTTTACACTTTTAGGCTATTTTGAACAATGATGCTATGGACATTCTCATAAAAGTTTTTGTGTTAACATATATTTTTAGTTCTGTTGGGTATATAACTAGAGTGGAATTGTTGAACCGTATGGTAACTCTATGTCTAACTTTTTGAGGACCTGCCAAAATGTTTTCCACAGCAACTGTACCATTTTTCACTTACACCAGCAATGTTTGAGGGTTCCAATTTCTGTACAGCCTCTTTAACACTTGTTACTCCCCCATTTTTTTGGTTATAGTAATCCTAATGGGTGTGAGGTTGTATCTCATTGTGGTTTTGATTTGCATTTTCCAAATGACTGATGATGTTGAGCATCTTTTTATGTGTTCTGTGGTCATTTGTATATCATCTTTGGAGAAATGTCCACTTAAATCTTTTGCCCATGTAATAATTGGGTTGTTTTCTTTTTGTTGTTGAGTTATGCAAATTCTTTATATATTTTGGATACTAAACCCTTATCAGATGTATGGTTTACAAATATTTTCACCTATTCTGTGAATTGTCTTTTAACTTTCTTGCTAGGGTCCTTGATGCAAAAAAGTTTAATTTTGATGAAGTACAAATTACCTCTGTTTTTTGGTTGCTTGTATGTTTGGTGCCATTTTTAGGAAGCCCATTGCTTAATCCAAGGTTCTGAAGATAAACATCTGTTTTTTTTCTTCTAAGAGTTTTATAGTTACCGTTTTTATATTTAGGTATTTGGTCCATTTGAGTAAATTTGGTGTAATGTGTGAGGTAGGGATCAGGAATAGTTTTTGAGCACTTACTATGTGCCAGACACTGTCATTGGGAGGCAGCAGTAACAAAATAGACATGTTTCTGCTATTATCAAACTAAAATTCCACTGATGCTCACAAATGTTAGTCAGTGGTCACCTAAGTGTTCATATGTAAACTTGATTTCACCACACACTGTTTCTGACCTACAGTGAGGGCCCAGAAAGTATGAGGTTTGTGGGAGAAGGGCATATCTTTGGCTTGGTGATACGGAGGATATCCTTGTCTGACACAGTCATGGGGACATTTGCAGGTTCCTTGAGGGACCTCAAAGTATGTGACCCTGCCATGTCCAGTGTCTTTCCTCTGGCCACTTAGGCTTCCTCTCAGTCCCTAGGCCTTTTGTAGCCAATCCCTGTGTTGGGTGGCCCATTACCTGTTTTTCCTTTTAAGACAATCCCAGGCCACTCTCTTTTATGGGATCCACATTTGTTCCCTGGAAACACAGATTTTTCTGCATTTGCTGGTAGTTCAGGTTATGTCCAAGACTCCCATTTTTATTGTTCCTTCTGCCAGGAGTTGCTCCAGCCCCAACCTCTTTACTTTACTTGTATGAGTCAGATACTATTTCCTGAAATCCTTAACCTGCAGGAGATATAAATGGAGCTTTCTGAAGTTTTTTGTCATTTGCTTGAGGTAATGGGGAAGCAATATTTGTTCCTCTCTCATTCTAGGAGAAGTAATCCACCAGGTTGTGAGGACATACAAGCAGCCTTTGGAGAGGCCCATGAGGGAAGAAACAGACCTCTCACGAACTACCAGCACCACCTTGCCAGCCTTGTGACTGTATCTCCTTGAAAGTAGATCTTTCACCTCCAGTCAATTTTGATGTTGCAGCCCCAGCTGACATCTTGACTACAGCCTCACGAGATGCACTGGGCCAGACCCTCCCAGCTCTGCCATTCCAAATTCGTGATCCACACAAACTGTGAGTTTGAGAAATATTTGTTATTGTTTAATTTTGCAGTTTTGGGGAAATATAATTAGTACACATAAACCTTGCTATTTTAAAGTGTATTTAAAATACAGTGATTTTTAGTTTTTTCATTATATTTGACAATTACCATGATCTCATTCCAGAACATTTCCATCACCCCAAAATGATACCCCATACTTTTTAGCAGTTACTCTCAGTTCTCCCTACTTTGTGTTACCTGACAACCATTGACCTGCTATCTGACTCTATGGATTTGCCTATTGTGGATATTTCTTACAGATGGAATCATGCTGCTTAACATTTAAGAATAAGTTTCCATGTTTAATTCTGTTCCAGTCCTAGGTAAATACACAATAGAATTGAACATAGGTTCACATGGAAACTTATTCTCAAATTCGTAGCAGCATTATTTGTATGCAGATCCCCCACATATGTGACTGTCTTTAGGTCTCTTTGGATTCAAATCTACCTGGTTATTCTCAAGAGAGAATTTTCATACTGGACTATCTCCAATGTGATATCGTCCACACACTTTTAAGCCTGGGTGTTTAGTCTTGTGGGTTCTCTCAGGGAGCCTGTTTTGTAAACTTAAATACCCACTTAGAAATATTTTGGTATACGTTGGATATTGATTTCACTACAGCTTCATTTATCTAGACAACGTGACTGATCAGTATAGGTAGTGCTTCATTTTGGTGATCACCACTTTCTCCCGTTATATTCCTTTTGCTATTCATATAGCAATATGTCAGTCGTCTAGGCTCTATGCATGGCGTGGACTGGCTCCATTCCAGTCCAGAAAGCCTGAGCCCGAGTTTGTGTATTAGGCAGTAGAAGCATCTTGAGTGGTTTGTTTTTATGTAGGCCCCTGGCCTGAGCTGTTGAGCTTTCACAGGGACTGGGTGGTCATTGGTCCAGAGCTTTTGACAGATTGACTCCATGGCATTTTAACTACTTCCTCCTGGAGGCTGCTAAGGCCATAATGTTCTACTGAAAAAATGCAGGTGAAACCCTGTAAGCTGAAATGGTATGCTCTGATTTGAGCATCATAGCTGTGAAGTGAGACATTATCATCTCCTGTCTCAGAGGTTATCTCTTTACATTTGCCCAGCCTTTTCTAGGAATGGTTTCTTTTTTGAGATACATTTTTGATATTGTCATTCCACAATTATTGGAGGGAAGGCAGACCCTTTTCTAAATAGTGGACTTTCTTCCAGAACATGTTTACATCAGCAGTTTGTTGAGAAGCCTTTGATGATAATAAAGAGAAGGCAACTTTCTTCTCCTACTTAAACATGGAAACTGCCTTGAGGATCTGTTCTTCCAATGTCTAGGAGGAAATCTCTGGAAGGTTCCATAGACATCTGTTTATTTTTAAGAAACCAACTATCCTGTTGTCATTTCTAAGCAGTTAGAAGCCCAATGTACTATATCAGTCAAAGGCCTATGCTCCTAAAGATGGAGGCATTTCTGCCTACTCTATTATTTATTTATTTATTCTTGTTAAATTTTTGTTTATAGAGGCAAGGTGTCACTGTGTTGCTCAGGCTGGTCTCAAACTTCTGGCCTTAAGCTATCCTCTCACCTTCGATTCCCAAAGTGCTGGGATTATAGGTGTGAACCACGGCACCCAGCCCATTTCCATGAACTCTAAACTGGAGCATTCATGGGTTTTGTCATCCTGTCAGTGATGTGTATATATGTGTAATAGGATGGATATAGTAACTTTTTTTTTTTTTTTTTAAAGATAGAGTTTCGCTCTCGTTGTCCAAGCTGGAGTGCAATGGTGCAATCTCAGCTCACTGCAACCTCCGCCTCCCAGGTTCAAGTGATTCTCCTGTATCAGCCTTCTGAGAATTACAGGTGCATGCCAGCACGCCTGGCTACTTTTTTGTCTTTTTAGTAGAAATTGGGTTTTACCATGTTAACCAGGCTGGTCTCGACCTCCTGATCTCAGGTAATCTGCCTGCCTTGGCTTCCCAAAGTGCTGGGATTATAGGTGTGAGCCACCGTACCCAGCTATAGTAACTCTATTTGCCTTTCCTGTCTTCATCTCCTCTTCCCTTGACCACCACTCTTTTTGAGACAGGGTCTTGCTCTGTCACCCAGGCTGGAGTGCAGTGGCACAATCTGTCTTCACTGCAATCTCCACCTCCCAGGCTCAGGTGATCCTCCTGCCTCAGCCTCCCAAGTAGTTGGGACTACAGATGTGTACCACCATACCTGGCTAATTTTTGTGTTTTTAGTAGAGATAGGGTTTTACCATGTTGGCCAGGCTGGCCTTGAACTCCTGACCTCAAGCAATTCACCCACCTTGGCCTCCCAAAGTACTGCGATTATAGGCATGAGCCACTGCGGCCAGCTGTAAAAGTGTGTTTTTAGTGGAATAATAATTTGGGCCTTGTCCTTGTCCTTGCATATCTCTGTGAATGAGATGACATGTCTGGTCTGGAATGTGTAGCTGAAAACGCTGGCCCTTTTGTTAGACAAGACAGCACACTGGTCAGGTTTGTTTCTAAGACACATCTTCTCACATAAGTGATAGGCAAGAGGGACAGTAGGGTTCCTCCACTAGGAGATTATAAATTTCATGTTAGGATGGATAAGGTACCAGGGATCCATGGCACTGGGTTTACTGGGGTCAAGCCATTGGATGAGATGAGATTCTTATGACTGCGTAACACAGATAGGGTGGATTAGGAGAGATCAAGGCTCCTGGAATCCTTGTCTACATGGTGTGCGAGTGGGGAGTGCAGGGGTTCTCCCACTGTCTAACAGTGGGCCAAGTTAGGGGTCGGTGGGCCTGCTGTGTGTGGCAAGTTAGGGGTAAGATAAGATAGCTTCTTTGTGATCCAATAATATATGTCACCTGTTGAAAAAGTTTGGCAGGTTAGGCAGTAAGAGGTAAGATTAAATTAATAATCTGTTTAATTGGTGCCTAATTATTGTTAAAGGTGCATTTTTTTTGTGACCCCAGAGAATGGCTGAAAGCAAGTACAAACTTGTGCTTACTGGTGCCAGTTGTTCCGCCAGTCTGTCTCCCACCTCCTTATTTTCTGGGCTTCCAGCCAAGGAGGGTAGGTAGATGGTCTCCTGGAAGCTGGTGTTGTAGTATCTCTGTAAAAATTGTTTATAGTCTTTATTTCCATAAAAAGTGTCTGAATGCAACTGGTAGAACTTGTAGTGAAAAGATAAAGTTAAAAGTGATTTTGTCATGGAGAGGCCTGTGAGCTGATTCATTGTATGCACTGTTTACTAATGTGTAATTAGTTTTGAAATGTGTTACATGTTAAATTGCGAATGCTCATGTTATATCAGTGAAAAATTCCTCTTTTTTTTTTTTTTTTTTTTGAGACCGAGCATCGGTCTGTTGTCTGGGCTGGGGTGCAGTGGTGTGATCTTGGCTCATTGCAACCTCCACCTCCCAGGTTCAAGAAACTCTTCTGCCTCAGCCTCCCGAGTAGCTGGGACTACAGGTGTGCACCACCATGCCCAGCTAATTTTTGTATTTTTAGTAGAGATGGGGTTTTACCATGTTGACCAGGCTGGTCTCAAACTCCTGACCTTGTGATCTACCTGGCTTGACCTCCCAAAGTGCTGGGATTACAGGCATGAGCCACCGCACCTGGCTTGAAAAATTCCTCTTATGCCCAGTGCATTACCTGTGTTATGATGTCTCAGTTGTTAAATGGAAGGTGTCATTCCCTATGGCCTCAGGTGCATACCAGCAAGGGAAACTTAAGATCCCCAACAAAATCCAGGGCTGACCTACCAGTTATGATACTTGAAATAATGTAAGTGGTTTTGTTCACTGAATCCCATTTGTAGTCAAAGAACAACTATTGCCTTTCACCAAATAAAGTATTGTGTGCTCCTGAGAGCACACAATGCAAGTGAGATCCCATAGGTTGATTGGACAAGTTTGGAATGGGACTTGAGGAGCAGTAGCAGACCTCATTGATAAAGTGGTAACAGAGAGAGACTTATGCAGAAATGTACTGCGGTCCACTCCTACAGTGAGTAGGAAACAAGTGATATTGAGGATAGGCCAATGCCCAATGAGACAATATATGTTTGGCTCCTTGGTTAGCAGATGAGGGAGTCCTGCCAGTTGTGCTGGAGGACAAGGGGTGAAGATCACTCCATCATCTATGATCTGCCCTATGTTCCAAGCCAGTCTGGCCATGATCACATTGCTAATCACAGGAGAAGACTGAGAGACTTATCCTCCCTTGCTGAGATACATACTCTTCAGACTGACATTTATCACATTTAACACCACCTTTCTACCCAGATCTTTATCCTTTCTTTTTTTTGAGACAGAGTTTTGCTTTTGTTGCCCAGGATGGAGTGCAGTGGTGTGATCTCGGCTCATTGCAAACTTCACCTCCCGGGTTCAAGCAATTCTCCTGCTTCAGCTTCCCAAGTAGTTGGGATTACAGTCGTGAGCTACCACATCCAGCTAATTTTTGTATTTTTAGTAGAGACGATGTTTCATCATGTTGGCCAGGCTGGTGCCGAACTCCTGACCTCAGGTGATCCACCCACCTCAGCCTCCCAAAGTGCTGGGATTACAGGCGTGAGCCACTGCGCCCGGCCTAGTTTTTTCTCCTTGTAAAAACATACGAGTCTAAGGCAGAGGATGTGGCCCCTCCTTCTCTAAATGGAACTGGAGGCTTTATGCACTGATCAAGGTAGGTTGGGAACTAGATGTAGTCAAGGGTTGGGGACTTAAAGTAGTCAAACCTTTTCAGTCCTTATGGGCATGGGGGCACAAGTCACTATGGCTCTAGAAGTCCCAAAGGGCACGGTCAAAAAATTACTTTGGATGTGGAAATAACTGTCAGGTTGGACTATGGACTGATGTGAGTTTATGGGTGGGCCTTTTTGGGTCAATACATAGGCAATATATTACAATTAATATTGTTGAGTGTTTTGTGGAAAGAGTTGTGTTAAGTATATATAATTCTTCTCTTGATTGTAAGGGCTGTTTCCACTGGGGGAAATGCCATGATCGAGTAGTAGTAGTTGGTTGAATAGGTAACCCAGAGCCTGCCAGCCTTCTCCAACCCAGCCATGGGGCATAAGTAAAGCAGTTTAGGGTTTCATGTTGGGGGCAGGTGAAAGGAGTTCCCTAAGTTGATCAAAAAGCCCTGTAGTACTTGATGCTTTCCTGTACCATATAGCGAGCTCAATATGGCAACAGTCCTCTTTAATGCTCCACTTGCAAATATCCAAGTGATCACAGAGTTCATTGATGAGAAAGAATGGCCTGGTGTGTGGTGGTGGACATGCTAATGCTTTCTTCAGTATCACTGCATTATTTTTTCAGAGGCTTTTTGGCTTCATAGATTATAATGTGTGTTTACCTGCTGCTTCATGGTAACTCAAACATGTGATTTCTTATCAGTGGATAGGATGAAACCTACAAAAGACTGAAATCTAACCAGAGGTGTCCTGGTACCTTTAAATGATGACATTATTCTAATTGTAAGGGCTATGAACACTGTATTATCAGTGTTAATAGTCCAATATCTGAGTGACCAGCACTGGAAGATTAACCCTGATAAGAATCAACAGCCAGTCATTTAGATTTTCCTGGTGGCTATGGTGCATCCAGGTTCCTGAGTGTCCCTGAGTCTTGTTCATGGACGCATCCACTAAGTTGAAAGCAGACGGGGTGTAGTAGACTACAGAAGTTGTACAATCTGTACAAAACCTGCTTGCTTCTGTGCATGAAAAGAGAATTCTGATGTATTGGTTTAGATATGGGCTGCAGTGCTTGCCTTAGAAATGGTCCCCCAATTCACCTTGTTATATTTTCAATTACTCCTGTGAAGGGTGCTCATGGGCTGACAGTGTGGACTACTGCTTGGCAGGGGGATGACTATATGATCAAGTCTCAGTCTCAGTGGTGGCAACTATAATCAGGTAATTGCATAAAATACATACTTCCTGTCTCTGCCTTATGTCAATTCTTGTGGATAAAGTCCATTTGGAGATGAATATTAGTGGAATTAATAAGCTCATCAGACATGTGCTGCCCATGTTGAGATAATGGCCACCTTGATAGACTATGCAACAAGGCATGGTAGTCTACTGAGTACCAGCCCATCCGGGAGACCCCCACCCAGGCAGTGCTGAAGGAAATGAGAGGCAAACACCCAGACAGAACAGCATTGGGTTTATCCAGGTAACCAGCAGCCTACCAAGCTGAGAGCCTCAGGGGCTGACAACATTCCAGGCTGAAGGCCCCAAGCAGATTCTGATCCACGTAGTTATTCTCTCTGCACAAGTGATTATTGTTAACTAACAGGTGTTCTATGTTTTATCATAATTCAAAAATCTACTAAGTAGGCAGCATGGTACTTAACACAGCAGATGAGGAATTCTTTAGAATAATTGTTAGTTGGACTGGTTTAATATTTGGATTCACCAACTATGTACAGTTACACATTGGTGCAACCTTTATAGCAAAAAGTACTCCCTGCAATGAACTATTTACTTCACATGACATCCACAGACAGCAGGTGCTGTTGAAAAATGACTTAAATTCTTAAAGAAAATGGATCGGCAGTGGCTCATGCCTGTAATCCCAGCACTTTGGGAGGCCAAGGCGGGCAGATCACAAGGTGTGATCAACAGTGTGTTGAGAACATTTGACTTAAGATACATTCTCTTAGCAAATTACAAGTATAGGGTACAGTACTGTTAGCTATTGTGACTATGCTGTAAATTAGATGTCTAGAAATTATTCATCTTGGAAAACTAAAAGTTTGTAGCCCTTGACCAACATCATCCCCTTTCCCCTACCTTCCATCCTTTGATAACCATACTTCTATTCTCTATTTCTGTGAGTTTCACTTTTTTAGATTCTACAGATAAGTGAGATCATGCAGTAGTTGTCCCTCTGTGTTTGGCTTATATCACTTAGCATAATATCCTCCGGGTTCATCCATGTTGTCACAAATGGCAGGGTTTCCTTTCTTTTTTGAGGCTGTATTACACACACACACACACACACACACACACACACACACACACACACCACATTTTCTTTATCCATTCATCCATCTACCAACACTGAGGTTTTTATATTTTGGCTATTGTGAATAATGCTGCAGTGAACATTGGAGGGCAGATATCTCTTTTAATTCTCATTTCAATTCCTTTGGCTGTATACCCAGAAGTGGGATTGCTGGGCCATATGATAATTCTATTTTTAATATTTTGAGGAACCTCCATACTACTTTCCATGATGACTGTACTGATTTACATTCCTATCAACAATAACATCCTCAACAACATGTATCTTCTGACTCTTTGATAATAGCCCTCCTAACAGTTGTGAGGTGATATCCCATTGTGGTTTTGATTTGCACTTCTCTGATGATTAGGGATGTTGAGCACCTTTTCATATACATGTTGTATTGTCCTCTTTGGAAAAAGGTCTATTTATGTCCTTTGCCCATTTTTAAACTGAGTTATTTGTGTTTTTTTGCCCGTTAAGGTGTAAGAGTTGCTTATATAATTTAGATATTAACCCCTTGTCATGTATGGTTTGTAAATATTTTCTACCAGTCTCTAGGTTGCCTTTTCATGTTATTGTTTCCTTTCTTGTGTAGAAATGTTTTAGTTTGATGTATAGTCCCATTTGTTTACTTTTGCTTTTGTTGCCTATGTTTTTGGTGTCATATGGAAGAAATCATTGCCAGAACCAATGTCAAGGAGTTTTTCCCTTGTCTTCTAGGAGTTTTATAGTTTTAGGTCTTATATTTAAGTATTTAATCCATTTTGTGTTGGCTTTTGTTTATGGTGTAAGATAAGGGTCTGATTTCATTATTTTGCTTGTGGATATCCAGTTTTCCCAACAGCATTTATTGAAGTGACTATCCTTTCCCTATTGTGTATTTTTGTTGCCTTTGTTGAAGATTAGTTGAGCATACATGCATGGGTTTATTTCTTGGATCTCCATTTTGTTCCATTGGTCTATATATCTGTTTTTATGCCAGTATCCTACTATTTTGATTACTATAGTTTTATTTATTTATTTATTTTTGAGGCAGAGTCTCGCTCTGTTGCCCAGGCTGGAGTGCACTGGCACAATCTTGGCCCTCTGCAACCTCCGCTGCCTGGGTTCAAAGCCATTGTCCTACTTCAGCCTCCCAAGTAGCTGGGATTATAGGCACCCACCACCACACCTGACTAATTTTTGTATTTTTAGTAGATATGGGGTTTCACCATGTTGGCCAGGCTGGTCTGTAACTCCTGATCTCAGGTGATCTGCCCACCTCGGCTTCCCAAAGTGCTGGGATTACAGGCATGAGCTGCTGCACCCCGCTGATTGTTATAGCTTTGTAATAGAATTTGAAGTCAAGAAGTGACTCCAGCTTTGTTCTTCTTGTTCAATATTACTTTGGCCATTCAGTTTCTTTTATGGCTCCATATACATTTTGGAGTTGTTTTTTCTGTTTCTGTAAAGATGCCATTGTGATTTTGATACGGATTGCACTGACACTGTAGATTGCTTTGTATAGGATGAACATTTTAACAATATTAATTCTTCCAATCCATGAACATAGGATGCCTTTCTATTATTTGTCTTTTACAATTCCTTTTATCAGTGTTTTGTAATGTTCAGTGTACAAGTCTTTAATCTCTTTGGTTAAGTTAATTTCTAAGTATTTTACTTTATTTTTTTGCTAATATAAATGGGATTATTTTCTTAATTCCCCTTTTGGATAGTTTGTTGTTAGTGTATGGAAACACTGCTGATTTTTTTAATTGTTGATTTTGTATCCTACAGCTTTACTGAATTTGTTTTTAGTTTTAAGAGTTTTTTTTTTGTGTGTATGTGTGTATGTGTGTATGGAGTCTTTAGGGTTTTCTAGGTATATGGTCATGTTATCTGCAGACAGAGATAATTTTACTTCTTTCTTTCTGATTTGGATGCCTTTTATTTCTTTTTCTTGCCTGATTGCTGTGTCTAAGACTTCTATTACTCTGTCAAGTAGCAGTGGCACAAGTTGTCATCCTTGCCTTGTTCTGGATCTTAGATAAAAAGCTGTCAGTTTTTCCTTACTGAAAATGATTTTAACAGTGGGTTTTACATAATGGTCTTTATGGTGTTGACGTAAGTTCCTTCTCTATTTATTTTATTGAGATTTTTTTTTCATGAAAGGATGCTGAATTTTGTCAAATGCTTTTTCTGTATCTATGGAGATAATTATGTGGTTTTATCTTTCATTATGTTAATGTGGTATATCACATTAGATTTTGTATATTGAACCATCTTTACATCCTAGGGACAAATCTCACTTGGTTGTGGTATATAATCCTTTTGATGTGCTGTTGAATTTGGCTTTATAGTATTTTATTGAAGATTTTTAAATCTGTGTTTCGGGAATATTGGCCTATAGTTTTTTCCCCCGTGTATTGTCTTTGGCTGGGTCTGGAATTAGGATGATGCTGGCCTCATACAATGAGTTTGGAAGTATTCCCTCTTCTTTGACTTTTTGGAGGAGTTTAAGAAGGGTTGGCATTTGTTCTTTGAGTATTTGGTAGAATTCGCTCATGAAACCATCTGGTCTTGGGCTTTTCTTTGTTGGGAGGTTTTTGATTATAGATTCAGTCTCCTTATTTGATACTGATATTTTCAGGCCTTTTGTGTCTTCTTGATTTGGTTTTGCTAGATTATATATTTTTCAGAATTTATTCATTTCTTCTAGGTTATCCAATTTGTTAGTGTATAATTGTTCATAATAATCCCTTATAATCTTTTTTATTCTGTGTCATTTGTTGTATTGTACTTCTTTCATTTACGATTTCATTTGAGTCTTCTCCCTTTTTTCTTAGTCTAGTTAAGGGTTTGTCAATTTTATCTTTTTAGAATACTAACTCTTAATTTTATTGATTTTTAAAATTGTTTTTCAGTTTCATTTATTGCTGCTATAATCTTTATTATTTCCTTCCTTCTGCTGACTTTAGGTTTTAATTTGTTCTTTTTCTAGTTCCTTGAGTTATAAAGTTAGGTTGTTTAGCATCTTTCTTCTTTTTAATGTAGAGATTTATTGCTATAAACTTACCTCTCATTACTGTTTTTGCTTCATCTCATAGATTTTCGTAAACTGCATTTTCATTTGTATCCAGGTAGTTTTAAAGTTCCCTTTTGATTTCCTCTTTTGTCTAATTGTTGTTTAAGAGTGTGTTATTTAGTTTCCATCTGTTTGTGAAATTTCCTATTAAAAAAAGTAAATTTTTTTAAAAAAAGTATATTTTTAGAGATGGGGGGTTCTCACTGTGTTGCCCAGGCTGGTCTTGAACTCCTGGCCTCGGGTGATCCTCCCACCTTGGCCTCCCAAAGTTCAGGGATTACAGGCATGAGCCACCATGCCTGGCCTGTTTTCTTTCTGTTATTACTTTCTTGTTTTATTCCACTGTGATCTGAGAAGATACTTGGTGTGATTTCAGTCTTCTTAAATTTTCTAAGACTTGTTTTGTAACTTAACATGTGATCTATCCTGGAGAATGTTCTATGTGCACTTGAGGAGAATGTGTATTCTTCTGCTGTTCAGTGGAAAGTTCTGTATATGTCTGTTAGGTCAATTTGGTCTATAAAATTGTTCAAGTCAGCTGTTTCCTTATTGATTTTCTGCTACAGTGTTCTATCCATGACTGAACGTGAGTTAAGAAAAGCTTTCTAAAACTCTGCCATTTGCTTGAAGGAAGGGGGAAGTTCTCTATGTCTTTTCTCCTCTGGATGGAGAAAAAGTCTGTCATTCTTTCTCAGGGTCCACATGGCCACATAGAGATCACAAGCCTTTTTTTCTGCAGGAGATAGAGGTGCAGGTCATTGTCTAGCTAGCCCTCTTTTGCATATTCTGGCAGGGGCATCTCCAGCTTCAGATTCTCTTCATACATGTGTTGGATGTTAGTCTTTGTATCTCTCTAACTCAGGGCCATGAGTGAAGCTTGTGGGAGCTGTTACATTGTGTCATCCATCCCATCCTTCATCCCATAATCCATCATGAATCTTCAGTCATGCAAATCAGAGTTCTACAGAGAAACATGGTGGATGATAGATGGCACCAGCTTCCTCCAACAATGAGGGACCTTTTGACTTATGAATATCCTAGGAGGAGGAAGCTCTGTGGTTATCCATGTATAGGGCAATGCACGTGTATTTTGTCTTGGTGACCTTCACATATCTACATAGGCCATGTAGGGACAATCTTGCAGCATGGCTCATTTGAGTGTGGCGAAATGCCTAGAGATTGTTCTGAAACGTGAGTGAATGTGAGGCCTATGAGAAATTACTCAGAGGCCACATCCCACTCATTTTCCCACTCATTGTGTGGCGTAGATGGTGGCTGTAGCAGTGTTGGGACAACCCTTGGGCTCCTGTGTGGCAAACACTTGTGATAGTAGTGCCTATGGCAGGCTGGGTGGGCCAGTCCCCAGCCCCCTAGTTGGTGTGTGCAGATAGGTGCTGGCTATGATGGTAGTAGTAGATTGTGTGGGCCTGTCTTCATGTATCCAAGAGGAGTATACAGATGCCAACAGTAGTGGAGGGAGCAGGCCTCCAGGTGGCATGTTTGGGTACTGAAGGGGGTGGTGCCAGACTGGGCAGGCCTGCCTTCAGGCCCTCCGCAGTGGTCCAAATGGGCACAGGCTGTGGTGGGCAGGGCAGGGTGATTCCCTAGGTTCCCCAGCAGTGTGCTTGGGTGGTGGCACAGCAGTGGCAGCAAGCGAGGAGAGTCCATCGTCAGAGTATGTGCAAATGCACTGTGGCCCTGCTGCTTGTGGGGAAGATGGGTTTGCTCTCAGTGGCAGCAGCTGCAGGCAGGCAGCTCTTAGGCTCTGGGGAGCCTGTGCTTCAGTTCTGTTAGTGGTTGCCATGGTGGTGGCAGCAGCGGCTGAGGGAGCCAGTCTTCAGGGTGCATGCAAGTGTGTGTTGGCCCTGCTGCTGATAGAGGGGCGGGGAAGAGGAGACCATGTCACTGTCAGTGGTACATGCTTTGGTCCTTGGTGGCAGCAGTGGCTGCTGTGGGGGAGAATCTGACCTCAAGGTGCATTTAAGTGCCCTGCAGTCCTGCTGGTGATGGGAGCGGGATTGCCGTCAATAGCTGTCGCTTCAGGCAGATGAGTTTCAGGCTCTGAGGAGCATGTGACTTGGCTCCCTTTGTCTTGGGGGCAGCCTCCTGGGTGTACTGCACTGCTGATTCCTGGGGTGCAGGACAGTGTGTGTTCCATAGTTCTGGGGAACCTGCTGCTTTGCTGGGTGTAGCTGGTATCATGCTGCTACAGACCTCTGGGTGGATGTGAGGGAATGTTAGTGGGGCTCCAGGGATGTGCAGATGTAGGGGCTGCTGGGTCCCAGGGGAGAATGCAGTATGGTGAGGGTTGGGCTCTCAGTGGTGCCATGCTACAGCTGCTTAGGACTTGGGGAGTGTGTGGGACCCAGCATGAGCAAATTCTCTAGAGCAATGCCATCACAAAGTCTCTAGGCAGCTCCCCATGCTAGTCTTAGGGCCTGTGAGGGTTGGGGAGCTCTATTGTGGCTAGCATTATAGGAGTCTGTAGTGGGAATGTGGACCGCTGGGGATCTCTCACTTACCCTTTCTCCACACTGGGAAGTCTCTGAGCTCCCATCTGATCCTGGCTGAACTGGTTTGCATACCTCTCCTCTCCTTCCATGCCTTGGGTATTTTGTGTCACTTCTCTGTTGAATTCCAGTGTTCTCTCTTGAATGCTCTATTCATAGTGTAACCTGATTACTTCTTATTCCACCTTGCCATGCTCATTGGTTGTGGGCAATTATGGAGCATTGTGATAATGATGGTGACTATAAGGTGATAAATAATAATGTGTTCCTAGTGTAATCAGTATGTCTGAGGGTGGGAGATGTCCTTAGATGGTACAAGGCATATATGGAAGGAATTGGTGAGCCACATAAGGGTGATCTGGGCATACTGTGTAGGTAAGGTGATGGGAAG